>MNCI01026814.1:59665-112052 GCA_015680685.1 Gnetum montanum
TATTCAATATCCTTAAGAAGTTGGGCATAGGAGATTTTCATGAAGAGTACGTTGTGGATGGATATGACACTCAAAACTACTATCCCACTAAAACACAATGTAAATTAAATCAACGTTAGGAGAAACTCTATGAAGCTACAAAGGGAAAACATTACACTAACCCCTTGTTCCTACTAGATTAAGAGGACAATGAAGATCCTCCCTTGGAAGGTTCTCAACATAAAGATTCTCCACCCCCTACTACTAATGACAAGGGTGTGAACCTAACCCTGCAATCAACTATTCATAAACTAGGATTAGCAAAGAGTGACTCGAAGTATGCTCAACATTGTAGAGGTAGTGAAAATCCTAAAAAGGCATATGAAAGATAGTCAAATCAAGTGCTTAGACATGAACAATATCCCAAGATTTGAGGGCAAATACAATTCTGATCCATAGACACATCTATAAGCTTTTCAAGATGCTTGTGCCTTATAGAACATAGATAATAAGTGGCAAAAACTCAAGCTTTTCCCTAGGATACTCATTACGGAAGTTGAAAGTTGGTACCAATCCTTAGACCTGGAATCTATCCATAGATGGAGTACCATGTTAGAACTATCCAAAGTGTCTAATCTGAGAAGGAAAATATAAGGTTGAAAATAAGGAGCACATGAACCCTTGGATGCTACCATGGGTTGATACTATTCACTTCTACACCAATGCCCTGGCCATGGTTACTCTTAGAAGGACCATTTTCACCACATCATAGATGGGCTCAAAGCAAAGACAAGAAGAATCCTTAGGGTGTATGCCCAAGGAAAGTTGTCTGAAATAAGACCTCATTAGATCCAAAGGTTAATTGAGCAAGTAGCAAAAGAAGAAGGTGAGCAATGAAAAAGGGAAAGTGCTAAAGAGTATAACATGGACCCTTCCATTAGAAAATGAGAGGTCTAATTTTGTTATGAGGAGGAATCACCACTTAATGAAGTGGTGAACAAAAAGATCTTGCCCATCCAAAAATCTGTTTCTTATATTTCAGCCCAGATTGACAAGTTATGGGACTTTTTGAATGAAAAATTTCAAACCACTTTGAAGATTTCTAAAGAATCCAAAGAGTAAAATAGTGATTGTAATCATAGGAGGCAAAAAGAACCTGAATGTGCCTACCAAAGAGGTAAGGGCAAAGCTACTATAGTAGGGGAAGTTGTGGAGTCCAACTCTAATGATGAAACTGAATGTGACATATGCCAATATGAACATCCAAAGGGATGTTGCCCTATGATGTCACACTTACAAGAATCTAGAGTGTATGCATTGAATCTTGGCCTAGCATGTAGGCAAGCTCCAAGATGATTACCTTATCCTCAAGGAAGTCCAAGGCAGTTCCACTAGCAACCACAAGATTACTACCCAAGTGGAACTACTCCACAACCTTATGAATAGTGCCAACAATGGTACCAGCCACAATCATGGGGAATGCCACTACCAAAGTAGTGGTACCCCTATAGGCAACTAGATCCATACAGGTACTATGTTTAGTATCCTATCTTCCCTAGAAGTTTTGTAAGTCATGCATCATTCATCATCTGCTTGAGGGAAAAACCCATATCCATGTCCTTATCATCCCCCACATCCCTCTACACCTACACCTCCACCTTCAACCCAATTACCTTCTACTCCACCCATGTAGGATGAGATTCTTCCATAGCTGCAACAATGAAATGCTACAAAGTTTGTACACTCACAACCAGTTTTTCAACCAAGCGGTCTAGATAATCGATCAAGAAAACATCCTTTCTTCAGGCCCAATAGTCCTCTTCAACCTTCACAACCTACTCTGACTGATCATCTTGCATTTGCATCATCCTCATCCTCTACATCAAATACCTTCAAGTATCCTTCAAACCAAGTGCCACCTAGGATCTACACTGTAATGCTAACTCATGTTGTTTTTCACTAGATTAAGACTAGCAATCTTCCTACAAAAAGATCTAACCTAGGTAGTCCACCCATCTATCTACAGATTACTAGACAAGAGCCATGCAATGATCTTCTTGATTCTAGTTCTAGAGTTAACCTCATCTCCCATGATATGTACAAGCCCTGGAACCTACCACCTCTTAAGAAGAGAAACATCTATTTAGAATCAATATATCAATCAATTATTGTCCCTTTGAGATTAGTAGAGGACATCATGATAACAATTTGTGGGTGGTCCTATCCTACTGATTTTTTGGTAATCAAGTTGGACAACTACAAATATGACTTCCCCATCATCATGGGAAGGGCTTGGTTAAGCATGGTCAATTAAAAGACCTATCTCTAAAAATATCTAAGAAAAATAAGCTAGGAAAAATTAAGAAGAAGCATATTCCATGCATTGTGTATAGTGCATGCAAAATATTTGGTCAATTAAGAGAACATACATTAAAGCATGCACTCAGTTCGCATAAGAGAACAATATTCAAAGGTGTTTATATGTAGCAACCACAAAGAAGGAGGGCACCTAGTGATTTATGGTTGATTCAGATAGGAGCAAAATATGCATGGAACTAACTAAGAGCCTAACATGTGCATATGTTAAAGGCGTGAAAAAAATTGAACAAGTTCATTCCCAACTCTCTAATGAAGTTAATAATACCTGTTGGGGAGAGTTCAAAATCACTGATCAATTCAAGCAGGTGCCCTTAGAACTAAAAAATTTACTGGTCAGAATGGAGTATGCATTTTTAAAGAATGGTAAACTGATCATACTTAATGTCAAACTTGCTCCTAAACAAAAAGGAAGATTATTGAAAGTGGTGAACAAATGGTTAATAGCCTTTGCCTAGTCATATCCCAAGCTAGCTGGAATTGATCCAAGGATATGCTAGCATCGCATATACATCGACCTAGCCATGAAGCCTAGAAGGTAGTCATAGAGGAGGCTAAACCCCAAATTAAAGCAAATTTTCAAGAAGGAGATGGAGCAACTCCTCATGGTGGGGTTCATCTATCTAATCGCAGATAGTGAATGAGTTAGCCCACTCATAATTGTACCGAAGAAGGGTGGCAAATGGAAAGTCTGCATTGACTTTAGGCTATTGACTATGGAAACATTTGAGGATCACTTTCATTTGCCATTTTTGGATCAAGTATTAGACATCATATCCAGGCATTATTATTATAGCTTTTTGGAAATTATAGTGGCTATAACCAAATCCAAATTGCACCCAAAGATCAGGCCAAGACAACATTCACAAGTCCCTGGTGGGCTTTTGCATATTGTAAAATGTCATTTGGCCTATGCAATGCCCTTGCAACATTTCAACACTTGGTCCTTAGTATCTTTCAATAGCAAATTAGTAGTGGTGTTGAAGTCTTCATGGATGACTTCTCCATCTATGGAGCTACCTTTGAGCAAGCCTTGGATTGACTTGAGCAAGTACTGAAGAGATGTGTAGAGACAAACCTATAGCTCAACTAGCAAAAGAGCCATCTCATGGTCCAAGAAGGCATTGTGCTAGAACATCGAATTTCACAAAAAGGGATTGAGGTAGACCTAGAAAAGATAAGGGTCATCCAAGGAATAACATGCCAACTAGCGATCATTAAAGATGTTCAGTCATTTCTTGGACACATTAGTTACTACCGGTGATTTATGAAGAATATCTCTAAGATTGCAAATTCATTGGTAGAG
The DNA here is from genome assembly GCA_015680685.1 of Gnetum montanum. Lineage (NCBI taxonomy): Eukaryota > Viridiplantae > Streptophyta > Gnetopsida > Gnetales > Gnetaceae > Gnetum > Gnetum montanum. The sequence continues at coordinate 63,327 of MNCI01026814.1, forward strand.
CTTACAAAGAAAGATGCACGTTTCATATGGACCAATAAATGTGAACATGCATTCCAACAATTAAAAGAGAAACTCATAGAAACACCAATCCTATGAGCACCAAATTGGTCCAAACTATTTCATATCATCATAGACACATCAAACTATGCTTTGGGAGCAATGCTGATGCATATGGATGATAAGAAATGTCCATATTATATCCACTATGCAAGTTGAAGCATTTTGGGGGCACAATTAAATTACACCACCATGGAGAAAGAATTAATGGTAGTGGTGTACATACTAGAAACATTTAGACAATATGTGGTGGGTTACAAAGTATTTATGCATACAGACCACAATGCAATTTTCTTCCTAATGAATAAGCCAACAATGAGCCCTCCTATCATATGGTGACTTATGATCTTATAGAAATTCAATCTTACTATGGTAGATTGAAAAGGAACCAATAATGTGGTCACTAACCACCTTTCTTAGTTAATATGGGATAATAGAGAGGAGGAGAGCCTGCTCTCTGATCAATTTTCAAACAAACTCCTCTTTATAGGAGCAATAAGTGAACAAACGCCTATGAAAGAAACATGGTATAATGGCATCCTCACATATATTTTCACTCAAGAGATGCCACAAGACTTGGATTTTAGGAAGAAGCAACAATTTCTTCATCAGGACAAATGCTTCATGAAAATCAATGGACACCTTTACAAGGTGTGTGCTAATAGCCTGATTCATTCGTGTGTCCCTGATGAAAATCAACTGTGCATTCTTTAGGATGCTCATGAAGGCCCTTGCAGAGGCCACTATGCAGGGAGATGCATGACCATAAAACTCCTAATGGCAGGATACTATTGGCCTATAATCTTTAGGGATGCCCACTAATTCATCAAGTCTTGTGTATGTTATCAAGATGACAGGGGGATGATCGCTCACATGGAAGGTCCTCAACAGTGGATTTAACCACTGGAACCTTTTGACATATGGGGCATTGACTTCATGGGTCCCATCACATCTATGTATAATGGGAAGGCATATATTATAGTAGCAGTTGACTATTGCAAAAATGGGCGGAAGTAGCAGCCATTGCTGATTGTACATCATCCATTGCTGACAAATTTATACAAAAAATTATTGTGAATAGGTTTGGGGTGCCACGTTCACTAATTTTTGATAATGGAACTCATTTCATAGGTGCCACATTTAGAAAATTAATGCAACACTTGGGGGTAAAACATAAATTAACAACACCTTACCATCCCCAAGCCAATGGCCAAGCAGTAATGAACCAGGAGATTACAAAAATACTAACATGGACCATTAGCAAATATAGGAAGGACTGGAGTACAAAACTTAACGATGCTCTCTAGTGTATAAAAAACTTCTAATGCTCCTAATTCAATCCAAGCTCTGTACACTCTCAACGACATGCGATCTAAACCTTTACCTAAGTCTAGCATAGAAGAAAACATTGATCAATTTGAACATGCTAGACAAAAATCACTTAGTGGCCCTATCCTTGAATGAGGTGAATAAGGCATTCAACAAGCAACATCATGACCTTAGAATTAGGAAAGAAAAACTTCAACCAAGACATAAGGTTCTTTACTAGAACCCCACACATGTACCCCAAAAGAAAAAATTACAAAAATTATGTGAGGGACCTTATAGAATTGATCAAACCTTTTCCTCTAGGGCCATGTTGATCTACAAACTTGACAACCCAAATAAAAAGTAGTTGATCAACATCCAACAAATCAATCCTTTCCTAGAACCAAGACAAGCTAGTGTAAATACTACCTTAGTAGATGGACAACCACATTCTATTTTTTGGATCTCCTCCCTTCAACTCAGTCATGGGAAAGATGGCCATCCATGCTAATCATTACCATGGCCTCTCAGTTTTTCTACCTTTTTTTCACATTTTTTATTTTCAAATTTTTTCTAATTTTACACCATATTTAGAACCTTTAAACTTTCTTGATTATTTTACACTTTCTCATATATTTTACTTGATGTTTCTTTATTTTATTTCAGTGTGATATTTTCTCATTTTTACTAATAAATTCACTTTATTATCACAGGACACAATGCCACTATTGTTGTTTACTAATGATGGTTTGTGCTTAATGTCTAATTGTTGATGTCTAGTTTCTATTTTTGAATTCTAATGTCTAATGACTTTGACCTAGTTTATTTTTTCATGGAATAGGCAATGAGTCCACATCATCTGCCCATCCAATGGACTCTATGGTTTTCCTTGTTCTGGGAATTTATGGTCCCTATTCATTAAAGAAACTTTTAATCAATTGGTGACCTTGGTATTCTGGAATTAGGAAGGATTCAAAGATTTGTAAAGGATGTGAATTCAATGGAACTCAATACTCTTTGTACTCTTCTACTTGCTTGAGTGCTTGAGTGTGTTTCACGAACTTCTTACCATTCCATACCATCCAATAATAGGAAGTCAAATAAGTCATTTCATGGTGTGATTCCCATTCAAAAAAAAAAGAAACAAAAAAAAACCTATGGGAATTCAAAGCGCACCCCTTCAACACAAATAAGTCCTTGTATGGTGTGGTTTCCATTTCAAAAAAAAATCAAAAAACAATGGGAATTTAAAGTACACCCCTTGGACAAATAAAAGGGCTACAAGCATTGGTTATGGGACTTAAACGACATGCACCTATGCCTAATAGTCCCCTCTAACTAAGGCCCTCTCTCCCACTTCCTACTTCTCTTTTCCTCTCTTTGTGGAATGGTGGTTGTTTTGTGGAAGCATTCTTGTGTCTTAAGTAGGTGGATTAGTCTTAGAATTGCGATGCAAACTCAGTGAAAGTGGCTGGTTTTGATCTAGACTGAGGATGGAACTTCTCAAATCATTTTAACCACAAATTCCACAAGGGACTTCTTATAACCTTAATTTGAAACTCCATTTCACCTTCTCTATCATCCATCCATGCTGTTGTAACTCACCTCACTTCTAGGTTCTATGTTATGCTCTATGTCTTAGTCTGATGTGTTGGGATTCTTGAGTGGATTCTTTCAGGCTGGTCCTTAACTTGTCATGATTGTTAAATAAACTATGGGGCCCATGGACTCCTTATCTAAGGTTATGCAAGGGAAAAAATGGCATGAGCCTACTATGGGGAGGACCCACTTGCATAGCTTTTGGTTTTAGTAGTTAAGATTCCTTACCTTTGACATTGCTACAATCTTATATTTTGCATTTTCCCATTGCATAAACTGCTTAGTACTCCTTAATCTTTCATTTCATTCATCCACTAAATCAATTTTTCTCCATTTTTTCAAATTTATGAGCTTAAACACCCTATTCTCATGTTTTCATATTATTCTTAATTTATGAGCTTAAACACCCTATTCAAATTTATGAGCTTAAACACCCTATGAGCATAAAATTCTTTGTATTTTAAACGTTTGACCAAGTCAACAACGGTCATTAACTACGTTGATGAGGCCTTATCGACGCAGTGCTTAGATCCTATATATACCATCAAATACTTTGGAATTTTTTGCAAATTACTTATAACACACAAGAAAATTGTGTAATTTTTTAGAGCCCAAAATCTTCCAAAGCTCATAACTTCCCAACCATTTGTCCAAATCACTCCATTCTTCGATCTTGCACTTACTAGAGGTAAGATCTTTATCGTGGGGGCCACAAACCTTAAGGTTTCCAATGAAAAATCGATGAAATTTTTTGGAAATTTTCCTAACTCCCCCAAGGGTTAATAACCTTAACCATATATAAACATCAACTTTTTCCCAAGTTAACCCTTGCAACAACCTATGGGATGAATTATTCATAATAACACATAAAATAAATAATAATTGGGTTAATTAGATCAGCCATAATCACAACTTAGCCAAGTGTAACTATCCTTAGGAGTTAAGGTATCCCAATTGTTTTAAGGTTACACAATAATTGCTAATCCATGGTCTTATTGTAATTATAGATGACACCCAAATAAAAACATCCATATGAAGGAGAACCCTCACAACCATGGGAAAAACAACCCAGAGCTAGAAGAGGCTAGCAAGAATAAGGCTAAGAACTACAAGAGGTGACCCATGTAATGGGACCTCTTTGGGAGGAGCTCAAAGTGGAATCTGTCTGAAAAATTCCAAAGGAAGAAGTGCGAACTGAACAATCAAAAAGAGGAGAAGTGCCTGGACTTGCACCAAGGCTTAAGGTCACGTTGACTTAAACTTGCCTAGACATCATTTGGTCTTGAGACATTTAGAGATTGATTCTTCAAAAGATCAACTTTGGACCATTTTTGGAGAAAGCCCCAAAGGATGTTAAGACATAATTACAGATCTCTCCCATGTGGCCAATCATGACATCCAATGGGGAATGGTACATGGGAGAGACCTATCTCTTCTAGAGTAGTGAAAGGCTAGGGTCCATTGTCAAGATCAAGGACATTCAAATGTCCTACTCAGTAGAAGCCATTGCATAGGAACTTGGGTTGCCTGACATAGGAACACAGTTGGATAAATTGTCTACAAAAGGCAATCCTAAGGCTAAGAGGGAGTGGACCCATCGATGTTATGGGGTGGATCATAAGGAATATGGTGCACTCACATCGATAGAGTAGATTTATTTCAAGATTGTGGCCTATCACCTCAATCCAATGATGAGGCTAAGCAAGGTGATTGCTTTCTCTACCCGAGCATGTGTTGCTCTAAGTAGGAAGTTCTCCATTAACCTTCCATAATTGCTATACTTAGAGATTGAAAAATGTTTCAAAGAAAATGAACATGGAAGGAAGATCCTACCCTTTCCATGCCTCATCAAAAAACTTTGTAAAAGGGCAAGCATTGTTTGCTACTCTAAAGACACTCTTAGGCATGTTCCCTAGGCCTCATGGGTAAAAATCATGAAGGATAAAACACTAGTAATAACCCAAGAAGAGAAGTTGCTGCCACCACCACCCACTCAGGAAACAAAATCGAAGGCCAACATAGCCATTAAGTGTCTGCACAAAATTTGAGAATAGCTCTTGAGTGAACAAGCGCAACAAGCAGGAATGAGTGGGGTGGATCCATTTATGTATTGGCCAGTGATGAGTCACCTTAATGAGGTGGCCCGAACAATTAGCCAGGTGGAGAGATGTAGTCCCATTTTCTTTACCCAAAGAACATAGCTATCTTTGGTGTTAGATCCCAATCCTTGATAGGTGACTGTGTCATTAGCAATACATCATCTATTCCTAGAAATATTTGGGAATGTTGCCACTTTCTTGGTGAGGTTGAAGGAAGGCAAAGAGGCAACTATCTTGATGATGCAACACCATGGATAGGAGATAAGAATATAAGTGGTAGTTGACCATGTAGCTAAATTACTAAATTCACCCATGGCATATGTACCAGATGTATCTACACTCAAATATGTGTAGATGTTCGTAGGCATAGTCAGTGAAAAGTTAGATGTAGCTTAACATGAAAAATTGTTGGAATGGCTAGTAGGAACTGAGCAACCGACTCTGGACATCTTTGATTTTCTAGAGAACATCACTGCAACCTAGTCGGAGTTGCTAAATGTAAGGGGTAGATGTATTATTTTTGAGGGGCAACTAGAAATGGCCCAAGAGAAAAATCAATTCTTGGCCATGGAGGTTGCCAATCTTTGTGCCCAACTTGCACAATAAATAATCCTTAGCCCAATAATAATAAGATATAAAGCTATCAAAAAACATCAACAACGATTCTAGAAGGTTGAGGAGGAGGTAGTAATGGCCATTTGTAAATAATCCATAGCAGAAGTTGAAATGCACTTAATCAAAAAGGACTTGAATTAGATGCGTTAGGAGAATGAATCATTGATCGCACAAAATCATCACCTACAAAATGTTGATGCGTAGAAAGATAAAATGCAAGAATTCATTCATCAATAGCAAGAGTAGCTTGCCAAGGTAAATAGTAAACTAAGGAAATTGGCCATAAAAAACTAAAATCTATCAATGGAGGAGGTACGCACCTTACACCAGAAATCAACCATCGAGATCATCACCTGGAAGAACTGTTGGCACATTTAGCCATTTTATGGAACAACAAAGATGATAAAATATGAATGAGACATAGAAGATATTCAAATAAAAAATATATGATGGTTGTGCCCTATTGATATTTTAATACCAAAGGTTTCATGTGGAAATTTTTTGAGTGAAGATTTAGTGTTTCCATTTTCAAGTGATGATACCAAGGAAAGGAAAATTTATCATGTCCCTATGTGATAGGAAGATTGAAAAAAAAAATTGAAAAGTTTTATCAATTTAAAAGAGCCCACCCCGTTCATGAATGCATCAATAAGAAATTAAAATCCTTGTTAACCATTGTTTAGTTCACGTTCTATGTTTGGCCCTACCTTGCAAAAATACTCTGCCGGAAAGCGTTAGTTTCCAAAATAGTCAAGGCGGTAATAGAAGTGTTCTCCTCAATTTGCAAATATCAGGCACAACTGGATTATCATCAGAATCATTCTTGAAATGGCTCTAGATGGTGTCGACGGTCTTGGTGGTAGCATAAACCTCTTAGTCAGAATCATATCTAGCATTCAAGGCATCCATTTCTTCCTGATTCCCACCATGAACGCAGCCAGCTGATCCACTTCTTTGTCGTCGCCGATGCCGTCAATATTGATGTTGTTGAAACCCCCAGTGTACTCGATGTTGTCCAAGACGTGAACTTCAAAGTGGTCACTGGGAGGCTCTGGTCAGGGATAGTATGTACAAACACCCTTGTGATTTCGTGGATTCAAACCTCGAAATGATAAAATCACCCAGGAGACCCGACCTGTTCACGCCGAAACCCTCGAATCCGAACCTGCGTTTCAACATTCTGATCCTTACTATTTCATGCAAATCTGCAAAAATGACCACCTCTGTCCCACTTGAAGGTCTGGCTGTGGTCTCATTGCAAAAAATCCATGGGCTGAGAATAAAGGTTGCAAAGAAACTAGCTCTAGCGACAGGCGCATTTCCAGCTCATCCCCGTAACTTCCAATAATTTGTGCAGGTTGCTTCCTCGCCAAACAGGGCTTTTTTTCCAATGAACTCATTTCAAATTTTTAGGCGGTATGTCATTCACTCCTCCTAGAACCTACCATCCAAAATAGCAGCCATGCCCGATGCCGATGCATTCGATATCGCATACCAGTCCGCTGAACGCAGCAACAAAGACACAAAAGCACATCAAGACAGGTGTCAAGAGATATTTTGGACCGATGCTGGTAAATCAGAGTTGCAATTCATCAAATAAAATTTTAAATAATCACAATACCACATACACTAATAGTATGAAGCCCTGTTTATAAGCTTATTTTTTTTAATTTAATTATCCCAAGGCTTCAAAACATTATTTTTCAAATATTATTATATAAGTTACTACCTACAAAATATTTTTAATATTATATTAAATATTTGTAGTATTTATTAATGATAGCATAAATTCCTCCTAATTTCATATATAACTTCCTAACTACATAACTTCCTCCTAACTAGATGAGTAAGTTGTAACCTCCTTACTTGAGAGAAAAGTTAGCTAGGATATTTTGGAATGTAACCACCTTTGAACCCTTTAAAAAGGGAAGACATTGGGGTCTCATGGGAGATGAGAACTTGGAAGAAGACATTGATACTACACTTTGGAAGGCTACTAGCTAGCACTTGGCTCTCACTTGGAGACACACTTTGGATTTCGGGAAGAGCTTGTAAGAAGAAATTGTAAACGATTGCTTGATGGCTTGCTAAATAAAAGATTTCAACCTCTTTGTCATGGTCCTATGAGTAATGTTTTTTATTTTTTATTTTGTTTAAATTGTTTAGCTAGTGGTTTAGATAGTATCATCCTTGACAAGTAATTTTGGGATTTTTNAACTATCTCTTTCTCTGGGGAAAATTAGGAGTATATTTGCAGAGTTGCGCTCAAATGTTTTTTGCAAAATTTTATTTGTTACTAGTAGGTATTATAAGGACTACATAGACTAGGCAATTGAACAAAATAGAAACTCTCAACAACTCACAGTACTTGACAAAGTTGGCTGAATCGCTTTAAAGTAAGTCATTTGTAGTTTACACACAATGTAATCGTTTCATTTCACACAACCACAATAGCACACACACATACTCACATTAACTACTGAGTTTATTTGGAGGTATCTAGGCCTTGGTGTTGCCAGAGACCAGCAGGCACCTAAATCCTGTTTGAGGACACTTGTTGGTGGTCGTGTCCTAAATGGTCGCCAACAAGAACGAAGTCCTAAAATTTAAGAAAGTGAAGAATCACTACAAGAACCAAGTTGACTTGCAAAAGGAAGTAAATGTAAAACAAATCTAGATGACAAAGGTAAAAATGAATGAAGCCCTCCAACAACTCTAGCAAGGAAGAGAGATATGGTAGTCCATCCTTGATGGGATTAATGCCTACAACAAAGCAAAGATCAGCTTAAAGGAGTTGAAAATTAATGAAATAAAAAAGTATATGGAGTTGGCCAATCTCTTTTATGCAAACCTAGCAAGCTGATAGCCAAATGGCCATGGTTAGAATTGGAGAAATAAGTGGCTAGCTCATATCTACTATACGAGGTTAAGTTCAAGCACCACAAAGACACCAAGCGAAAGCTTGAGATTGCTAATGCTGAACTTGAAATTCTCAAAGGATGATTCAAAGATCAATGATCTTTCACTAAGAACCTAGCCAGATGGATGAATGACTACCAGGAGATGAAGAACATAGTGAGAGCATTTGACATTGAACGTAGACAGTTTATTACCTAGTTTATCAATGCCAAGGAGTTATTTCTAGTAATCCCATGTCTTTGGGAAGTGCCCATTCTAACCCACATTGGGAAAGCTATGTGGATAGTGCATGATCCTAGGAATAAGGAGGAGAAATTGAAAGTACTACTGGATGCTTTTCACCTCCCACCTAAAGTTGCAGCAACAGTAAGACAATCGTAGCCACATCAACCACCTCCAGTGTGTGAAGCTAGTGAAGGTCCCTCAAAGCCTTAGGAATCAACACTACCTAGGACCATTTGATCTTCTCCAACAAGCTTCACACCATCAAGGAATGTGTTGTCCGATTTTTGAAGAGTTGAATCATGGTATTCAATTTTGTGTCCTGAACACCTTCATTTTTGTAATGTGTTGATCCATACACTCCATTTTTTGTTAAGTCAGTCAGTTTGTTTTGTATGAAGAAAATTCAGTCACTAATCCCATACCTTTCCAATGTTGTAATAGAACTCAAGGATGAGTTTTCATTTAGTCATGGGGGTATGATGAGTCATGTTAAGTTTGTTGTGTCAACGTGGCCTCATCGATGAGGCCTAGTCAATGCATCTTCGCATGCATCGACGAGGCCTCGTCGATGCAATATCGGTTATCTTGATTTTTCGCTATAAATATGTGCTTGTCGCAGCATTTATGGCATAAGTAAATTGTAGTTGTAGTGAAGCTCTTGCATTTTTTCCATTTGAAAGTTAGAATTTTTCCTCTGAGTGCCCGCAACAGGAGTCATTGAGTGTATGGATCTTTATTCGTGCATTTTTGTACCTGAGCATGATAGGGTGTACAATAATAAAGATGAGCTTCTTGATAAACCTTGTAGCATTCTGGATAGTTTAGATATTTATTTATGCATTTAATGCTTTTAATTAATAATTTAATGTTTTCCAGTAATTAAGATAATTAAGCTAGATAGATTAAATACATAAGTACAACTACTTCAAGCATAACACGTATTCGCTTGGTAATCCTAGCAATGTTATTGCTTGGTGCACCCACTAGCATAGTACTTGGTAACCCAACAGTGGATACGTGGGTTCAAGACCTGTATGGAAAGTGGAACTAGATGATTATGTAAGAATTAGTTAGAGATTAGGTAGTTAGTTAATTTAGATTAGTCATTAAATTACTTTATCTCTTTCTTCAAAGCACCAAAGAAAATAAAATATAAAATGATAAAAATCATATGCCTTGATTTCACTTAACCATACCTTTTTACTTCATAAGTGTAACTGAGAAGACAACAAATGACCTTAGGGCAAGGTTCACTACCTAGAAGACTAGTGAATCGGAAATTATAAATTCCATAAAATTCAACTGAATCATGCTTGAATGTTTTCTGATTCATATGGTTGGGCATAGGAGTACCTCACTGCTCATCATTAGCGCCATTGCCAAGGACTTTGTTTGTTGAACATGCACTATCTAGGATTAATGGCCATTATTAATATTGTTGGATGAACTCAAGGTCAACATCACTCTCACATGACATATAACTACTAAGGACACTGATAATTTTATTTATTCTACAAGATGTCTTCTTCTCATAGGCATGAAGATGTCAAACCGTTGATCCCACAAGAATGCAAAGTGGTATATACTCATCCAAATGAGTATGTACCAGACTTCACCTTCATCCTATACTAGGATGAGTACCTGCAATGGCATGACATGGAGGGGACATCATATTTCCCCCCGATCGATATGTGCTACAGATGTTCTTTCAAACTCTTAAAAAGTTGGGCATCCCAAATCTTTACGAAGAATACATTATGAATGGTTATGAAACTTGAGACTACCATCCCACTAAAATACAATGTAGGAGAGATCGACACCAAGCCAAGCACCATGAGTTCACAAAGGGAAGATATGTAACTAACCCTTTGTTCCTACTAAGCTAAGATGATAATGTGGATCCTTCCCTTGAGGATTTTCAACATAAAGATTCTCCACCCTCTGTTATTGGTGATGAGGGTGTGAACTTGAACCTATGATTTACTATTCATAAACTAGGTTCAGGAAAAAGTCATAGTCAAGGCAGGAACTTAGGTAAAGGTAAATCTCACAATGGCAAGGGATCTAAGGATGGTGGTCGTATTGAGCAAAGAGGTGGTGGTAAATACCATGGTGGCAATGGTGATCCACCTTCCTCTTCATCCTCTTCATCTGATTCCAAACATTCCTCTTCATCATCTAGTCCTGATAGAAGCCATTGGAGAAATAATTGCGATGAAGGTGATCAGTGGGACAACAATGATTGTAGAGCCTGCCAAGAACATTGGGATAACAGAGGACATAATTAGAGACAATGTAATAATGATGATGATGAAAGCCTCTATTGGTGACTAAAAGTATGCTTAACATTTCAGAAGCAGTAAACATCCCAACCAAGAATGTGAAGGATAGTTGGATCAAGCGCTTAGACATGCATAATATCCTAAGATTTGAGAGGGGATATAATTTTGATCTGCAAACACATCTATAAGCTTTTCATTATGCCTATGCCTCATGGAACATTGAAAATGATTGGCAAAAACTCAAGCTCTTCCCCAAGACACTCATCAAGGAAGATGAAAGCTAGTACTCATCCTTGAAGTTAGAATCCATTTGTCAATGGAGTACCATGTTAAAACTATTTAATGATAAATACCAAACATACTCCAAAGTGTCTAACTTGAGAAGGTAAATCCAAGGCTACAAACAAGGAACACATGAACCCTTGGATGCTACCATGTGTAGATATTATTCACTCTTACATCAATGCCCTGGCCATGGTTATTCTCAAAAGGAATAACTCTACCACATCATATATGATCTTAGAGCAGAAACTAGAAGAACTCTTGGGGTTTATGCCCAAGGGAGACTATCTGAATTAAGAGCTCATTAGATCTAAAGGTTTATAAAGTAGGTAGTGAAAGAAGGTGAGTTGCAAAAAAGAGAAAGTGTAGAAGAGTATAATAGGATCCTTCCATAAGAAAAAGGGAGGTCTGATTTTGTGATGAGGAGGAGTTACCACTCGATGAAGTGGTGAACAAGAAAACCTTGCCTATTCAAAAATCTATTTTTGACATTTCAACAAAGGTTGGTAAATTAAGGGACTCTTTTGTAGAAAAGTTCCAAATTTCTACGAAAACTGCTAAGGCATCCAAAGAATAGGATAGTGATCATGATTGTAGGAGGTGGAAAGAAGATGAACGTGCCTACTAGAGAGGTAAGGGCAAGGCTACTATAGTAGAAGAAGTGGTGGAGATAGACTTCAAAGATGATGCTGGTTGTCAATATGAACATCTAAATGGATGTTTCCTTGTAATGCCACACTTACAAGAGTTTGGGGTGTACACATTGAATCCTCAACTAGCACATAGGCAAGCACCTAGACGATTACCTTATCCTCAAGGCAATCTAAGGTAGTTCCACTAGTAACAACAAGCTTATTACCTAAGTGGAGCTCCACCAAAACCATATGAGCAATACTAACAATGGCACAAATTAGAATCCTGGGCAATGCCATCCCCAAGGCAACAATACCCTTGTAAGAAACTAAATCCATATGGGTACTATGTTTAGCAACTCGTTTCTCTAAGACGTTTTGCAAGCCATGCCTCATTCTAGCATCACTATTACCCTCTAGAGTACCACCGAATACATTCATCATCTACTTGGGGAGAGAACCCATATCCATAACATCCTTCACATCTGTCTGCACACATCTCTCCACCCTCAACCCAATTACCTCCTTCTTCATCCATGTAGGAAGAAATTCCTTCATAGCTACAACAACAAAATGCTATGAGGGTTGTACATTTACAATTTGCTTTTTTGTTAAGTGGTTTAGATAATTGATCTAGGAAATGATCCTTCTTTTAACCCAAAAATCCTCACAACCTAATGCGTTTGGTCACCCTACATCCCCAACACCCTCATCCTCTGCATCAAACACTTTTTAGTGCCCTTTAAACCAAAAGCTACCTCAGATTTGTACTATGATGTTAACTCATGCTATTTCTAATTAGATCAATGCTAACAATCTTCCCATGAAAATATCTAACCTAGGAAGTCCACTCATTTACCTGCAAATCACTAGACATGAGCCATGTAAGGCTTTTCTTGATTCTGGTTCTAGTGTTAATCTCATCTCCCATGACATTTACAAAGCCTAGAACCTACCAACCCTCAAGAAGAGTAACATCCATTTAGAATTGGCAAACTAATCAATCACCATCCCTTTGGGGTTAGTAAAAGACATTGTGACCACAGTTACTGGGTGGTCCTATCCTACTGATTTTTTGGTGATCAAGGTTGAGAACTGCAAAGGTGACTTCCCCATCATTATGCAAAGGGCATGGTTGAGCACAGTAAATGCATGTATGGGCATAAGGGATCTCTCCTTGGAAATCTCCAAGGAAAATGAATTTGGAAGGCTAGAGAAGAAGTGTATTCTATGCATTACGTATAATGATAACGGGTACAATTGCATGCAAAATATTTGATCCTCAAAAGTACATACATTAAAGCATGCAATCAGTGTGCATAATAAATAAATATTCAAAGGTGCCTGTATGTAGTAGCTGTAAAATAGGAGGGCACCTAGTGGCTGACAGCTGACTCATATAGTAGCACATTATGTGTGGAACCAGCTAAGAGCCTAACATGTGCTTATGTTGAAAGCATGGATGAACTTGAGCAAGTTCATCACCAAATCTCTAATGATGAAGATGATGATACTTGTTGGGGAGAGTTGGAAATCCCTAATAACTTCAAGCAAGAGCCCCTAGAGTTGAAAACTCTACCAACCGACATGGAGTATGCATTCTTAAACAATGGTAAGTTAATCATAATCAATGTCAAGGTTGTTGTTGAAGGTGATGAACAAATGACCAACAACCTTTTCTTAGTCATATCCCAAGGTGACTAGAATCAATTCAAGGATATGTCAGCATTACATTTACACTAACCCAACTATGAAGCTAAGAAGACAACTACAGAGATAGCTAAACCCCAAATTGAAGTAGATCATGAAGGAGAAAATAGAGCAACTCCTCAAGGTGGGGTTCATCTATCCCATCGCAGATAGTGAGTGGGTTAACCCACTCATAATTGTGTCAAAGAAAGGTGGCAAGTGGTAGGTTTGCATTAACTTTAGGCTATTGAATATGACAACATTTAAAGATCATTTTTCATTGCCATTTGTGGACGAAGTGTTGGACACTATCTGCATGCATCGCTATTATAGCATCTTGGATGATTATAGCAGCTATAACCAAATCCAATTTGCATTAAAAGATCAAGCCAAGACAACATTCACAAATCCTTAGGGGACTTTTTCATATTATAAGATGTCATTCAATTTGTGCAATGCCCTTGCAACATTTCAATGCCTAGTCCTTAGTATTTTCCAATAGTAGATTGGTAGCGAGGTAGAAGTATTCATGGATGACTTCTCTACCTATGGGGCTACATTTGAGCAAATCCTAGATCACCTTGAGTAGGTTTTAAAAAGATGTGTTGAAATAAACCTTAGGCTCAATTGGATAAAAACCCCATCTAACGGTCTAGGAAGTCATAGTATTGGGGCACTGAATTTCACAAAAAGGGATTGAGGTAGACCCAGAGAAGATAAGGGTCATACAAGGAATAACATTCCAATGAGAGATAGTTAAAGATGTTTGACCATTTCTTGGACATGCTAGCTACTACTGACAATTCATAGAGAATTTCTCTAACATCGCAAAGCTATTGGTTGAGCTTACGAAAAAAGATGCTCTATTCATCTAGATCAAGGAGTGCGAACATGCATTCTAATAGTTGAAGGAAAAACTCATAGAAACTTCAATTCTATGGGTACTAGACTGGTCAAAACCATTTTACTTAATGATAGAAACATCTAATTATGCTTTGGGAGTGGTTCTTACGTGGTTGGACGAGAAAAAACATGAATACTACATCCACTGCATGAGCTAAAGCATTGTAGGTGCATAGTTGAATTACACCACCATAGAGAAATAATTAATGGTAGTGGTGTATGCTCTTGAAAAATTCAGGCACTATGTGCTTGGTTATAAAGTATTTATGCACACAGACCATAGTGCAATCCACTTCCTGATGAACAAGTTGATGGTGATCCCTCGTATCATATGGTGTCTCGTGATCTTATAGGAATTCAATCTCATGATGGTAGATCGAAAAGGGACCAAGAATGTGGTCACTGACCACCTCTCTTGATGAGATGGGATAATAAAGAGGAGGAAAGCCCGCTCTATGATTAGTTTCCAAATGAACTCCTCTTTACAAGAGCAATAAATGACAAAGTGCCCATAGAACCAACATGGTACAATGGCATCCCCACCTATCTTCTCACTTAGGAGATGCCACAAGATCTTAACTTTAGAAAGAAGTAACAATTTATTCATTGGAAAAAATACTTCATGGAAATCAATGAACACCTCTACAAGGTGTGTGCTGATAGCCTAATTCGTTGGTGTGTCCTAGAGTAAGATCAACTATGCATTCTCCAGGATACTCATGAAGGACCTTGCGAAGGCCACTATGTAGGAATACGCATGGCCATAAAAATCCTGATGGTGGGATACTATTAGCCTACAATCTTTAGGGATGCCTACCAGTTTGTCCAATCTTGTGAATGCTATTAAAGAGATGGTGGAATGACTGCATGAATGGATGATCCTCAATAGTGGATTCAACCACTAGAGTCCTTTGACATATGGGGTATTAACTTCATGGATCTCATCACATCCATGTCCAATAAAAAGATGCATATCATCATAGCAGTCAATTACTACAACAAATGGGTAGAAGTAGTAGCTATCACCAATTGTACATCATCCACTACTACTAGATTTATGCAACAAAATGTTGTAAACAAGTTTGAGGTGCCACATACACTAATTTTTTATAATGAAACTCATTTCATAGGTGTCACTTTTAGAAAGTTGATACAACATTTGGGGGTTGAACATAAATTAACAACATTCTATCACATCCCCCCCAAGCCAATGGTTAAGTAGAGGTAATCAACAGGGAGATCACAAAGATCCTAACAAGGACCATCAACAAATATAGGAAATATTGAAGTACAAAACTTAGTGATGCCTTCTAGCCCTATCACTCAAGTGGCCAGCTCGTACTTGCTATATGAGGCTGAGCTCAGGCACCATAAACACACCAAGTAAAAGCTTGAGACAAAAAATGCTAAACTTGTAGTTCTCAAGGCATGATTCATGGATCAATGATCAACTACAAAGAACTTGGCCAAGAGAATGAATGATTACTAGGAGCTAAAAGACATAGTTAAGGCATTCAACATCAAGAGCAAATAATTTGCTACCTAGTTCATTAACACTAAGGAGCTATTTCTAGAAATTCCCTATCCTTGGGATGTGGCTGTTCCAACCCACATTAATGAAGTTGCATGGAAGATGCATGATCCTAAGAGTAAGGAGAAGAAAATGAAGGCATTACTAGATGCCTTTTGCCTTCCATTAGAACTTGTAGCAATAGGAGGACAACCATAGCCACCTTAGCTATTGCACATGCTTGAAGCTGGTGAAGGTCCCTTAAAGCCTTAGGAGCCACCATTGCCTCAGACTATCTAATCTTCTCCACCACCTTTATGCCATTAGAGGACATGTTGTCCAACTTTGAAGAGTCATGTCATGGTATTTAATTTTTATGTCATGAACATCGTAATTTTTGTAATGTGTTGATTTGTACAATCGAGCACTTAGTTTTGTCAAGTTAGTTTACTTTATTTTGTTAAGAGTTAGTCAATAATCCCATACCTTCCCAATTTTGTAAAAAAACGCAAGGAAAAATTTTTATTTAGTTGTGGAGGTATGATGGATCATAGTTGGCTGCATTGACAAGGCCTTGTCAATGTAGCCCCGTTGATGCACCGTTTACTATGTCAACATGGCCTCATTAATGTAGGATCCATTTTTGCTATAAATACATGCTTACCAACTGCATTTATGGCATCCGATAGATAGTAGTAGCTGAACTCTTGTAGTTTGTTCATTTGAAAGTTAGAATATTTCTCCCAAGTGCCCGCATCAAAAGTTATTGAGTGTGTGGATCTTTATTCAAGCATTGTTGTACTTGAGCATGATAGTATGTACGATAATAAAGACAAGCTTCTTGATAAACCTTGCAGCATTCTAGATAGTTTAGATATTTATTTATGCATTTAGTGATTTCAGTTAATTATTTAATGTTTTCTAGTAAATCTTACAAATGATATAAAAAATCTAAAGAGAAATTTAAACCTAAATTATGTGCTCAATTAATGTGAATTGTGGCAATGTATTTTAGGTAACCTATAAGCACTCTCTCTATTATGCATGTGTTATAGAATATTTAGTCAAAAATATAGACACAAAACAAATCACACTATTCTATTATGTTTTTATAATAAAACAAACCATGTAATTACTAGAAATAAATAGAGATTTTAAGAGTGAAGAAAAAAAGAAATGGTACCTATCACTCGATTTGAATAAAAATTGTGTCATGTTGCCTTCTTTGCCTCAATTTGTGACCTTCTGCGATGATACCTATCGCTCGATGTTTGCTACATCCACGTAAAAGTGAAAGTGAAAGTCAAAATGAGAATGATGATCGCAATAATATATCTTGTTTTTTTAACTCTTACCACGCAATGTGAGGTCCTATGAGTTGCATTTTTCATGAATGTGTGAGTAACAGGATAATTTCCAACCCACAATTTAACTTCAATTATGCGAGATGCACAATATAATGTGAACCACACCCTACTTAAAAGCATGCTACCTGAGCTATTCATTGTGAATTGTAATCTGACCATGTTAACTATGGCTCACATGATGTCACACAATTCACTAGCATTGTGAGTACATACGTGTTGTAGTGCATCACATGTATATAGATATGTAATGTGATATGACTGCTAGCAACATGTCAAAAGCACTATTTTCGAATAAGTTTTAGCTTCTAACTACAAGGTCTTCATGCTTGTAGTGCGCAAGCACTACAAGTACATGCAAG
Organism: Gnetum montanum; assembly: GCA_015680685.1. Taxonomy (NCBI): domain Eukaryota; kingdom Viridiplantae; phylum Streptophyta; class Gnetopsida; order Gnetales; family Gnetaceae; genus Gnetum; species Gnetum montanum. The sequence goes on from MNCI01026814.1 coordinate 81,173, forward strand.
AAGTAATGCATTACAGTGTAGAATTTTTGTTATGCAAGAGGATCAGGAGTCGCATGTCTCCAGCACTATTTTCATCATATTATAAGGTAAGGAATGCAAGAAAATTCATGGTCATAGGACACTAGCACCGTTGCATTTAAACAATCTATGACTAAACTGTGAGCCTTATGTTATTCATATTGTTTTTAAAAAATTTTCAACTTCAAACTACGATACTTTTCATACTCATAGTGCATTGGCACTATTTTTTCTAATATGCCTATGATAGAGCTACAATACGCATAGTTCTCACAATTTAACTTTTTTTAAATGTGTTATACCTGTCACTAGTGTGTGACTCATAGTTGCAAAATGTCCTAATTCCCTTTCCACAAGCAAAAAATAAAAACCAAAAACTAAAGCATCAAAATGCTTCCAATGAAGGTCTAGATTCTTCAAAACTCAAACCATATCTCTCAACTCTTAGCTAACCTAACACTAGCTACCGAATATTCTAGAAATTACAAGAATCAACTAAGAAATGGACGAAATCAAAAATGAAAAATAAATGTAATAAAAAATCAATTTTCATGATCAAGAAGGAAGAGTGACAAATGAACTATGTTAATTTATAAATCAAAATATATAGAACTTGATTTATGAATTATATTTTTCTAAGCTTGTCCCATTTCTTTTCATCATCTTCACCAATACCAAGAGATCCACACTTCTTAACATAGTCCTAGAGCATCCAATCAAAATACTGATTAGAAATATAAACTTCATAAGTCATCCACATCACAGCCATAAAGTTATACAACTATCAGATACACGTTGACTAACCATACAACAAATCATGCATATCATACTACACATCATAATTTCATAACATGTTCTACTAAATAACACTAACTCAAAGTCACATAACATGGTCTACCAAGAAATACCAACAACCATACTCATAAACGCAAAATAATAGCATATATGCCTAAATCTCAATCTTTCCCCATAACTACTAAAACCTACCAAATAATCAAATAAATTTAACTAGAAAATCATCCATTGAATCATGGGATTAATTTTTAAAAAAGTGTTAGTAATAGATCATGTAAATACATTGATATCATCAAAAATCAATGTCAAAGACAATACATATACATCAACACAAATGTCTAGCCAAATGCCAATGCAATGTTCTATTGAGATTCATTTGAAGCATCATCAATTTGCATGAAATTTTCCTCTGTGAAAATATCATCAACCACAGTGACTAGTTTCTCCTCTGTTCCTGATGCGCCAACCTTTGACTCATGGATTAATGTGGTCATCTTAGTGAAGATGAAGTCAACAAAATCCTCCATCGTAGTTGAAATAGAGAACTCATGCAAGGACTAGAAATGTTTAGATGAATTTTTACCCAATGACTAAACATTCATAGATAGGCACAAAAGCTGCTTATCCACCCATCCAAAATGGTGATCAATCTCAAACTACATGGCATCCATGTGGGTAGTCAACTCAGACTACATGTCATTCATGCAGGTAGTTAACTTGCCCTCCATTGCCACTAAGTAGGCAAATAGTGTTGCACCATCTCCAAGCTACTATTGTTGTTGGCTAGGACTGATAGAAGTGATCTGCATCTCCTTATGCTACCCATAAAATTAATCCCAGCTAGCCTTCCTTCCATCCTTTGGGACATGTGGGTTTGGAAGTCAAATGAAATCATTCAATCATGTCCTATGAACATGCTAGGTGTAGAATGCACACCCAAAATGTGAAAACTGATCCCTAGTAAAGACTTGGATCTATCTTTCATCCTTCTCCTTAGGTTTTGGAATTTGCCAGTGCCTGAAAAGAGTAGACACAACTAATGGAAAAGGCATGACAGGCGCATCTTAGCTGACAATCCCCATTCACCTCATGATAATATACGGATAGTTCAATAAACAATCCCCCTCTAAATCTAGCATGACCATAAGAGTGAAGGACATCACATAAGTGTGATGCATGATAGCCAGGAGGATTGTGTGAATTTCCCTAATGAGAACTCTCTATTATAAGTTGAAGTTCTTATAGGGCCATCTAGTCTCATTAGTCTCCATCTTAACCACCTTGCTCAGTAGCTGTGTTTTTTTCTCTAAATCAGTAGTCACAAAAAACTCTTATTGTGGACCAACTACCATGTTAAGTGCCTACCCCAAGATGTGGTCAAAAAGTGTATAGGTTGAGTTACCAATCTAGACCAACCTTAAGATAGTTGATCCTCGATGATGCACCACATAGAACTCATGGGCCTCTTCCTCATAGTAATCAAGGCCTCTGATGATGATGAAATCTAGACTACATTAAACAATCTTGTCAACCATCTTAGGCCAAATAAGTTGCATCAAGGAGTGAAAGTTCCTAAGACTCCACAAGGGGGCTATTCTAAGTTTCACCTTCCATCGTTGCCACTCTTATCGTGCTAGTGTCTTTTGTGCATGCTGGTATGCCTCTTGCTCCTACTCTCTAACAACATTCCATGCAATAGCTTGAGTGTGTATAGGATTTCTTCCCTATGTTTCTACTCTCTCTTGTGCTTGCTACACTCTACCTGACCTCCTCCTAGAGTCTGCTTGTGATGACACTCATCTATGAGAAATCAAAGGTACATTATATCTCAAATCTTAACAATTAAATCATTGTTGGCTAACAATAATTAATGAATGATAGACTTTCACTTTTCACATCACACCATCAATGCAATATCCAATGACTACATTGCTATTAACCATTCCATAACATTTCCAACAACAATTATCTCAAATATGCATCCCAAATCATAATTTCAAGGAAAGTGTATGACGTGACAAGCACAGACTCCTAGTGAAATATTAAAGAAATTTAATAAACAAAAAATATTATATTTTTGAACTTAGCAAAAGCATGACTTATTAAAGGAGATGCACATAAATTGTGAGTCTCATCTATGGACCAAACATCTATGCATTCGTTTGTGCCAATGGTGAACACAGCGCAACTTTGGATGTGGTTATATTTGCTTCATTTGGATGAATTTTAGATATTTAGCTTTTATTTACAAAGTTCCCAACTTCTAGAAACTGATCGCCTATATGTCTAGAGAAAAGGATTTTTAGGAGCTTCAGATATACACATCCCAATGCTCACATGAGAAAATAATGTACAGTTTATTATCGATGAATCCAACCAACTAAATTAGTTTTGAAAAATAGCTTTTATTTCTTATAGCTCAAGTATTTAATTTAATGGTATAATGAATGTTACTTGGTGCATTTTGTTTGGAATAGAGCATGATGAAGTTTATATGTGGGGAGGGTCAAATTGTGGATCAGTTTTCTAGAAAGGAGATTACATCAAAGAAAGCAACTTAATGCCTTCAAGTAAGCAAAAGAATGAAAGTAACCAAAATTAGAATTCCCCTAAGAATCATTTCTAATTGGATGGATGGGTTTTTCACCATTTCAAAATAGCATGCTGAACCAATTAAACATCTAAAGGATACCAAACTATAGTGTACTTCATATTGGGATGACTAATACAAGTAATGAAATTCATGTGTTGCTTCTAATAAATAGAAGAAAAGGAGGAAACACAAGATAAATTATGTTCTAGACACTAGGCAGACTATTGGTTCAAAGGTTGTTTAGATAAGTTAAAACTCTTATATCCATAGATAAGATCCCTCATTCTGGCATTGGCCTCATACACCATGTTTTTCAGTGCATTGCCTCATTCATGGATTGGAAGCTCCTACACTAATGGAAAAAAAGAAAGGAAGAAAAAAAGAAGATGCAACAAGATAAAAAATTGGTTGCTCATGTCAATTTAGTGTAGATTGAGTATCTAAGATTACCTACATATGAATAGCAATCAATAAATAATATAAATTTACAAGTTACATGGAATGGTTTAGGGCTAACAAAAGTCATGGCTGGACTGATGCATATAATATCAAAAAATGGAAAATACTAGTATGACTTCCTTGAATACACCTAGTGAAATTCAACAATATGAGCTAAATACTTACCTCAAGTATAAGATTACAAATATCTTTAATAGGCTACCAAGAAACATTCCCAAAGGAATCTCCAAGTGAATCGTAGGTATATATCAAGATTTTCAAATAGATGTTATTATTGTTAATAAATTATACTAATTTAAAGAACAAATATTAAGTTCATAACTTTACATACATGAAAATGATAACTATGTATCATTGTCTTACAAATAGGCTAGTCTTCATTTTAAATAGTTTTATGTGTCTAAATATATCAAACAATAGAATAAAATTAATGTATGATCACTGGTTTATGGGACTACAATAGTATAGTGATTGACAAGAAGTTTAGAAGCATTCAGAGACTAAGAAAAACTAGGCATGTTAATAAAAAAACAAGAACTTAATTCCTATAAATTCTTTGAAGTAGTAACAGATTGCATATGTTGAAGGTCCATTCCCAAAGCACTATTCAATAGAGATGCAAGATTTTCATTGATAATCTCTATTGAAATAATATAGAAATTAGTGAATAAACCTAATTAAACATGCCAACATTGATTTCAATTAACAAATGTTAAATTAACTATGTAAAAATCTCAACTTAAAGAAACACATAATTGAAATGAGGAAATAATAAACCTAATTTATAATTAAACCTATACGTTGAGAAGCAATCACTATATTAAAATAGAGTGAGTATGGTTAGTTTAGGATTAAAATTTTTGGACATAGGTCATGGCTTGTTCCATTTATGATGATTGGATATGTCACTGCATGATTTTTTCAATGGAAAAGTAAAACAACATGTATTAATCTAACAATACATAATTTACATCAAAAGCTACACTTAGGGTTAATGCCCTTAAAATAGCATTCTTTAATTCTAATGTGGCACATTTCAAATTAAAACAAAAGGAGGAAATGCTTGCTACAAAACCAAATTAAAACAAAAGGAGAAAACCTTAAACCCTAGTTTCTAAATTCAATGCATATCAAGGCAACACATAAACTTTCAGAAATCACACAATTACTGAAATAGAAAATCATATCCAAACTAGAGTTCTCTTATTTAATAAAACCATAGCAGATAGAAAATCATATCCAAAGTAGTGTTCTCTTATTTAATAAAACCATAGACCATTGCTGCTAATCCTAATGTGAGTAAAAAATTAAGGAATTTGAGAATTGTACTTTGTTTGAACACACCCTGGTGCTCATTACTACTTTAATCTCAAAAATTTGATTCTTTAATATCAAATCCTCTGCTACTACCTTGGTTGCTCTACTCTATGACCTTCTATGACATTGATTCTTGTCATATGTCTACTGTGAGCAAGTAAAAGTGAAAATTGTTATGTAAAAATGAAACTTATGGCCGCGTAGACATATTTTATTTTTTAAAGTTTTACCTCGCAATGCAAGGCCCTACGATTTGCATTTCTTAGAATACTATGAGTCACATGTTAACTCTCATCTTGTAGTTTATTTGGAGAAATGTGTCTTGCACTATTTAATCGCCACTTGCAGTTTTGTCTAAACTTTGAGAGATGCATGAAAAATTATCACTCGCACACTTCTCCAAAAAGTGCAACTTACAATCTTAATTGCAATTCACAATCTAAATTTGGAAAGTGCTAGTTGCATTAAAGCACACTATGTTAGCTTGGTTTTGTAAAAAAAATTAAAGTGTGGAGATATGAACATCACATGAACTTGCATATTTATTTTGCATTGTAGAAGTGATTTGCATACTTAAATAAAATTTAATTCTACAAAATACTAGGTGATGCATGTTATCGCATATTATGTTATTTAAACTACAAGTGCTTGTGAATCACATGTTCTCACAGTTCTTAAAAAGTGAAGTATTCTTGGCAATATTCATAAAAAATAAATCATGATATATAGGGATCATTGTCTAAAATGTAATTGACAATGTACATTTAGGAGTTAGCACACCCAACACATAGTCTTGCGACACCTAATTAATTAATATAAAGCATAGTTTTATCCAATAGAATAGAGTGACAAACATGATGTCAAGTAATCAAAAACAAGCACATAGTATCCTCCAATTATAGTTTGCTTTCCAAGGTTGTAGAACAAAAAATAAATTGGCAAAACTATCATCACATGAGCTATTGGTTCGGGGTAGACATGGGATCAAAGGACTATCCTTCATTCTCTTGGCCATATACACTCCAATTTGCAAGCAAAAAAAAATTGATTAAAATCAAAAGAAGATAATGTAAAATATGTAAAAAACCATGGATAAGCAAAGAAATAGTATCCTTACCCTCAGTAAAAAGTTTTCTTACACAATTAGGCTTTGAAATCTTTTGGACAGTATGTTTGGTAGGACTATTCCAACCAAATAATCTTTTTTCACTTACCAATCCATCTGTGTTACATGAAAATATAAACTTCGATTCCAATAATTCCACATGTTTTTCTATTTCTAAAATACTATCCTTGCCTGTAGGCAAAGTCTTTGTGAATTCTATTAATGTATTTTTGAGCTTTAGAATTTTTGTCTCCCACTTTACACCTGCTTTACATTTTTCCTCCTCCATATCTTTATCTATATTCTTCTCCATGTCCAACTCATTTGTTACAGACCTCCACCTAGTTGATCCTAACATCTTTGATGTCATTCCAAGTTCTGAAGCATCTTCCTAGCTAGGGAATTGAATTCTATAGAAACATGTGAATTGTAAAACTCATCTTGGAAGAAGAACTTAAATGCATTGGTGAAACCCTTGACCCTTATAAGCACTTTCATTTAGTGCCTGCAAAAATGACCTAGGCAAGACCATTTACACTTATAAGAAATATTAAAAGAAAACACCTTTGAAACCTTGTACTAGGTGTTTGGCATCAAACTATTCTAACTTCGCATAACATATTCATCTTCCTTTTTCACAACTTGAACATAGTCTACATCAAGTATTTGTAAAGTCCTTTCCATGATATCTTTTTGAAATCTCAATCTTTCTTATTAATGAAATACCCTATAGCTTTAATTCTTGAATTATGCCAGTAATATAGCTATATCTTTGTCAAGCTCCATATAAGCCAGTCAATCCTTTAGTATTTCTTGTTTCTTATATATCTTAAAAATTTACCCTTTAAATATCCATGGTATGACTCGATAGCATTATTTGTGTGTTGTTGTGCATGGACAACATCATAGAATGCTTTTCCCCACATCTCTGGAAACAAAAGATTAAACACAAAAATAAGCAATGAACAAGTGGGCAAAGATCATATGAGTGTGAATATGAACTTTTATGAAATGATACCAAGGAATAGAAACTCCCTAAATTTGTCTCCATTTAACCATTGTTGTTTCAAGTATTTAATGAATTTTGAGTTTCTTAAACCTTGTCAATAAATTTTTCTATTTCCACAACAACATCTGTAATAATTTTACATTCATTCATAATATGATTAAGATGATCATCCATTATTTTTCTCTGATTGGCATCTCTAACTTTGGTTTCCAAGTTCTTCTTCCATGCCCTCCAAACATGTCAAATGCATAAAAAATTTTATTGCCAAAAGTAGACTCGTTAAATTATCAAATTTGAGAACATGTTAAGATATCTCAAACCAAGGTAGCATGATTTCAAGTATATTTTCAAATGCCTTAAAAGCTACCTCACTACATTTATATCTACCTTTGAGTCATCTAGCATGAAAGCATTTGCCACCCAATTAGGATCCTTAGTCTTGCCCCTTCAATGAAGCTTTGAAAGCCAACCTCTTATATTAGTTTCGGTGCACCTTAAGGATATCACCCATGCAGTTGGAACTCCATTATACTATAAATCAAAAGCTGTCACAATATGAAGATGGAATTTTAGAGATAACCACACATTTATAATTAGTCACTAATTCTTCTAACACACCAGCAATTTTTAAAATGGAACACAAGCATCCATTATTGAAACTTACACCATATTTAATAGTGTTAAAAGTGGAATCCATTGCAAGGACACTACATTGAGATAGAAATATCATCTTTTTTAGCATCCAAGGTGATTGCAACCTGATGATCAATGGGACACCTTGTTCCAAGTTCTCTTCCTAGTAGTAAAAGAAAAAATCACTAGTCGCTTGGTACCATAGCCAAGTACTCATTTTATCATGCTTAATTTTCTTGTAATTAAAGGTTACATTTTTGCAAATGTTGTAGATGCCTTTTTTAACAAGAAAAATATATTTTTTTCTTGATAGCCCAAACTCCTATCCTCCCTTAAAAATATCTTTTATATACTTCTCATAGATGAGATCTATTGGTAATCCTTCCATCCATAAACACCCTATCTTATGATACACCTCACTAAAGATGTGTATGGATTGTGAGTTTCTTTTATCTGTCATGGGACTAAGCAAGCCATGATAGTAAGCTCCTGATATGTCAATATGATTCATTTCTTTATATATAATACATGCAACATGATTAGCTCCTCTCATATAACAAACTATGAAATGACATTGACAAGCAATCTTTCTTCCAATCTTATTTCTTTTTCTACTTTCTCTAGGTGTTATCCCTATGGTGACATTTGGTCCATACTAGCAATGATAATTGATAATAAAAACATATTCAAACAACGGTTGTAGTCTTCTAAATTGTGCATCTTTGTATTATAAGACATTATTACATAAACACGAAATAATGATGAGTAACTTACATTATGCAACTGGTGTAATGGTTTGCTCATAAAAGTGTCTCCTTTGTCCATTTCTATTTTTTTTATTCTATAGAAAAATTAGCAAGGAAAGATCTCATTCTTCTATTCATCCTCAATAAAATCATCTACTCTATCTTTATATATCCAAGCAAATGCATCATCGTAGAAATAAGAATATTGAATATCATCTTTTGAAAAATGCCCTATTGGGGGATTTTGTATTTCTTGTTGCCATGTAGTTTCCTAGAAATCAGCATGGTCTTGTCTTCCTCGCATTCTTCAAATGTTTGTTTTCAAGGAGTTGATGTAGTGTTTTCTATAGTTCACTCATTCTGCCCAGGGATAGTGCCAAGTGAAAAAAATGCAAAGTTTAATAATTTCTAGAATGCAGAACTAGATTTTAAGAAACATTAGTAGTGTAATTTCTAGAAACATAGCACCCTATATCAACTTTAGCTTTAATACTTGCTAAAAAGAAATATAACTAGAGGAAATACAACCATATACAAAAATAAAATTCTCCATTTTAATCAAATTGTAGACTGTTGGACCTAACCCTAGCATGAGAAAAAATATAATAAATCTAGAATTGCAATATGGTTTAACTTACCCTCTTGATCATTTTTGTTTTAAAATTTGAAATTTAATGCTTTAAAATGAAATCCTCTAAGGCGGCCTTCATAGCCTTACTCTATGGCCTTCTATGACACTATTGCTTGCCTAGTGTCTGCTACATGCAAGTGAAGGTGAAAGTGAAAGTAAAAGTAAAAATAATGGTCAAGGAAATTCATTTTATTTTTTTACATTCTATCCCACAATGCAAGGGTCTATGACTCGCATTTTTCAAAAATTGCAAGTCACACTTTAAATGTCTTATCGTAGTTTAATAATAATAATGTGTCTCGTATTATTATTATGCTACTCACAATTTAGTAATAATAATGCATCTTGCATTATTATTATGCTACTCACTATTTGATATGTATGTCACCAGAACATGCGAGGAGAACTCTGTTACATTCAAGAAAGTTTGAGCTACTACAAGTAGCAGTTGCATGCAATTTCAGCTAGAATGCACAAACTGTGATATGCTACTAATAGGATTACCTCATAGTATTCATAGCATATTAAAAAAACCCTAATAGATATAAAATAAAAATAAAAAATAACACACAAAGTAGAATAACCTCTTGGGATACCAACACTTCTATTGTAAAGTTTGTATTTAATTTTAAAAGTTATGATTATTCATTGGATGATGGTTAACTATGATGAGTATTGGATGATAGTTAACTATGATGAGTCCAACACCTTAGTATAATAGCCAAGACTAAAACTTACCACCCAAGGCACAAGAATCTCTTGGGGTACCATCACTTATGTTGTAAACTAAATATTTAATTGGAAAACTTATGAATAGTCATTACATGAAGGTTAAGTATAATAACTAGGAAACATAAGAAGGACAATAGGAATCATAAAATTTTTCATGCTTATTGTTACATAGAGTATGTGATTTTTATTTATGATTTAATATTGGATGTTAACTGAAATAGTGTGTTACATTGGGCTCAAACCATAGCATTACTTTAGGGTTTAGGGTTTCCGATTAAGGAACCATAGCATGACTTTAGGATGTAGGATTTAGGGTTAAAGAAGATACTAAGGTTTAGGGTTTCTAATTTATGGTTTAGGATTAAAGAAGTTACAATGGCCTTTCAAATGATCCTCTTCCTCCCAATAACCTCATCCTTCATTTATGATTTAATGTTGGATGTTAAATTAAACATTGTGTTACATTGGACTCAAACCATAGCATTAATTTAGGGTTTAGGGTTAAGGAACCATAGCAATACTTTAGGGTTCAGGGTTAATGAAGTCACTAGGGTTTAGGATTAAGGAAGTCACAATGACCTTCCAAATGATCCTCTTCCTTTCGATAGCCTCAAATTCCAAGTAGTTATTCCCTACTAAAAGGTCTAAGTGCCTACCAGTTGGGACTGCAAGAGGGTGCTAGTTGCATGACCTCGCAGTTGAGATAGAATTTGCAACAAAATAACACTCTTCCTTCTAAAAGCTAGGATCTTGGAGCAATTACACCCTTTTGAAAGGTCTGAGTGCCTTTCAGGAGGAACTATAGAAGGGTGCTAGTTGCACTCCTTCAATAAGAATTTGTAATTAGATGACCCTATGCCTTCTGAAAGCCATAATCTCCAAGCAATTACTCACAACCAAAAGGTCTTAATGTTTTTTGATTGATCTTTAGCCTTCTGGATGACCATCTTTCCTCTGGTAGCATCAAATTACAAGCAATTTTTCCCTTTTGAAAGGTCCAACTGCCTTCTGGTCGAAACTGCAGGAGAGTGTTAGTCGCACCTACTCATAGTTTTGCTAAAATTTGCATCTAGATAGCCCTCCCTCAACCTTCCAAAAGCCAAGATCTTTGAGCGATTTCATCCTTCCAAAAGGTCTAAGTGCCTTTTGATGGGAACTATAGGAGGGTGCTAGTCACACTCCCTCACAATTTATCACGAATTTACAACTGAATGATCCTCTACCTTCTAGAAGTCACGATCACAAAACAATTATTCATAAGCAGTCTTAGTGCCTTCTGGTCGATCTTGAGCCTTCTGAATGACCATATTCCTTATAGGAGCATTAAATTATAAGTAATTGTCTCCTTTTGAAAGGTTTGGTTGGCCTCCAATGCTAGTCGCATCCCCTGGCAATTCTACTAGAAGTTACACCAAATGGTTGAAATACCACTAATTTTGGGCTCTCATGACTTAGCATCAGATTTTTCCAACCATTGAAACCCAAGCAAAATTTCTCCAAATGTGGTGTCACGCTATGCCTCGTAGATAGCATGGCACCTTGGAAGTCCTAGCAGTTGTAAAGTTTTTTCTAAATCTATCAGCCATGCTCTTTGGCATAATCAGCGTAGCACTCATTTCCAAGGCCAATTTGCACAAAAAGGGCATGACACAGAGGATGGACTAAATAGTTCGACAAATTTTCTATCTTTCAAGTCATCAAGCTTGCTACACTCTCTAGCTTGCCCAGTTTGACACATGTCATGGTTGCCAATTCACCTAAGTGCCAGGCTAGGAGTTGTCAAAAGTGTTTAGGATGGACAAAATAGTTCAACAAATTTTCTATTTTTGGACCTGTTACGCTCTGCTATGCTGCACAGCGTAGATAGCGTGGTAGGCCATATAGGACTAAAATTTTCCGAAGTGTTGGATCGAACATGGAAGGTGCATTTGGCAATTCTTCGACCTCCAAGGCTACTTGTCCTGCTTCATCCTCGAAGCATAATCAGCGTCCCATGGCAAAGCATTGCAAGTTTGGTCAAAATTCATTCAAAATTAGATGGTATGCTGTGCTACATTGCATAGCATAGACAACGTAGTAAAGGTTCTAGGGCCAAAAATTATCCAAGTATGAAATGAAGAGGTATCAAGCTCTTTCAACATGGAAAGTGTAGTTTCTAGTTGCTGAAGTTGCTTGCGTTGCTGAATCTTAGAAGTGGTATTGAAGTTTTTAACAAAATTCATTGGAAAATGGGTGCTACACTCTACTATTCTGTGCAGCATAGACAGTGTAGCAAGCCAAAACCATAAAATTTTTCTAAGTGTTCATGCTAAGCTTCATCACATTGGGCAGCGTAAATAGCGTAACGATTGGAAAACACCTCCAAATGCCTCCAAAAGCTTCTAAAACTCAGCATCAACCTTCATTTTAACTCTAGCATCTCTCAAGTGGCCAAGATCAGTAGTTTGCTTTGTTTTGCATCCCCTGTTGATCCCCAAAATTATCCTTACACTTGACCCTCCTCGAAAGAGTAGGGAAGACATAGTCTCAGAGCATAGCCTCCAAGTTGCATGTATTTTGGGCATTTTTGTAGGTACAAGACAATTCTTTAGATTTTGGCACATGCAGTTTGGGCAATATGATCACATTTTAGTAGATTTTCAGTCCCTATCCCTGTCCCTATCCCGTAAAGCGTAGCACCATTAAGCTTGACACTTGGAGCGTAGCATGCCAATGTGATGCATTCACATCCATGCTATGTGGGACCTAGGACACGTGCTTAGCACTCCTTAGCACCTGCTTCACTCCCACCCATGAGCATAACACTTACATCTGCACCCACACAGCGTAGCAATTGTCAGTCCAACAAGCTACATCTTCTCTACATCTATCAACATCACATCCACAACATCTCAAGGATTGTGACCATATTGCCTTGCCACCTCACTGTGCTTGCCTAACATTGCATCCCATTTGTACACATCATTTAAGCAAAATTCATGTTCCCCAATCTTGGGATGGTACATTTCCTCACCTAAACTCTCATTTCATTTTCCTATAGCAAAATATTTTGAACTATTAGATTTTTTTATTTCTACTGTTAATATGCATTAAGGAACACATGTTAATACACTTTTGCTATTATGCATGTTATGCTCTTTGCTTGTTCTGACTCCCACGCGTGATGCTTTAAAAACACCACTCGTAAATAGTTATTATACACCACGTAAGTCCCTGTCTAATTGACCATACCACTCAAGGCACCTCATTTCTGTTATCTTTAGCATGGCCCTCCCACAGACTCAAGGTTAAGCTATACATTTGACAACCTCCCAGTGTTCCAGCCACCAATGTTTTCAGACACTATAATTTTGGCGCTAAAAGGAGAGCGTGAACCTTCGTGCTCCTTCTATGGGCCACGGGTAGCCCCACATGCTTTCTATACCCTTGTCGCTAGCAATGGCCTAGTGTAGACATGTCACCCCTATGGACCTGCTAAGGTAGTAGTTGGTATTATAGGCTAACATAGGAGTTGTCAACATTTTAGATGGTATAGATTGGTCCTAGTTGATAGTTCCTCTAGAACCCCATAGGACAAAAAGCCCAAAACCATGTACTGCGTTAAGCTCTATGTTCTGTATAATGTAACATGTGTAGCATAACAACCCTATTAGCATGACAATCCTACCTAGTGTAGCAATATATATCACTATTTTTTTAGCATTTTCAGACTTTGTCATTTTTGACCTATTTTCTATGTAACTTACCTATTTAAGCGTTTTAGCTCAAAATTTACTATATTTCATCATTTTTCACAAGTTTCTTTGCTTCTTACGTTCTTTTTAACATAGTAAAAATAAATCCACCTAGCACCTTAGTTGTTACCTTGGGCTTGAAGAAAACTCACCCCTTGCAGCATGTGACGAATCTTGAGCAACCACTTAGCCCAGTGTGCCCAAAACGGTAGTCTCTTCAACTACAACATTAGTCGACTGAATGCATGGCATGTGACGAGTAGCGATATAACTTCATATGTGTAAAGATCCAAGTGGCCCTACCATTGGATTGCCAGGAATTTGAAAAAAAGTGCAACTTTAAAATCATTCACCAAAATGGAAGGGAGTTACTTCCTACTCCTAATGCCATCATACCACTCACTAAAACATTTCAATGGATATTAAACCAACATTTTCGATTGAGCGGGTCAAAAGAGCAAGACATGGCATCTCACTATGAAGATCCCCTCCATGATGGACAAGAGGAATTTGAATCTCGTTTCGAAGGTGGTGGCCTACTCTATGCCACAACCTCATAGTCCTCCGTCTCTTTTTTCATGGTTACAATGCTTCCACAACCCAAACCTTCTTTGGTGGTAGGTAGCCATCAAATTTTATCAATGCAGTAGCATGTAGGGCCTTTGACCTCCTTTCCCTTTAGTATTCCTTCACAGTCTATCCAGTTTTCACAACCAACATCTATGATACCTATGTTACCATATGTACATACTATGCCTACATTACGATAGCAAACAGGCCCAATTTTTGTTACCTCCTCTATGCCAATTCCACCGCTAGCAATAGCTCCAACCTCAAATACATGGTGGGCAACGCCATCCATTCCTGCTGCCTAGTCATCTCAAATACCACAGTATATGTAGCTCCAAACGTATCAAGCTTCGCATATGATGCAACCAACTACGAGGCTGTGGGTTGCTCTGGCAGCAGGGCAGGTAACCATTCCCATAGCACCACCAATAGTGGTTTCTTTAGCGACACCACCCACAAGGTTGTGGGCTGCTCAAACGACACCACTGATGGGAGCTGCTTTGTAGCACCCCCACTGGGAATGGCAGTTGCACCAATAGCACCAGCAATGATGGGTGCTCCAATGGTGCCGTCAATAGTCCAACTAATTTAAGCTTCCATAACACCTCTGGGTCTAGACCAAGCCTTTCAACTTATTCAAACCCTCATCAATAAAGTCAAGTGGCTTAAAGTTGCCGACTCTGAAATGGTCCATGTAATGGACTTTTATCAAGATGACCCTATTAGTCCCATCGTGCCTTCGCTCATGTTGCCTCCTAGGGTACAACTTTCCCAATTCACAAAATACAATGGAGAGGGTGATCCCAACATCCACTTAGTTACATTTCGATCTGAGTCCTTCTTACTGCAGCCATGGCCACATGCGATTATTTGTGTTTTCGCCATATCCTTGACTGGTAAAGCTTTGGACTGGCATTATGTGCTTCCTTACGACTCTATCTCAACTTTAGAAGAACTACTGAGTTAATTTGTAACTCGCTTTAAACACAACTTGAAGCCAAAATCTACCTTAGACCAACTCATGAATGTCAAACAAGAAGTGTTAGAATCCACCTAGAAATTCATACAACATTAGAGTGCTACCTTAAATGAGATCCGTGAGCCAATCGCTGAAGCCCATCTACTGGCCATTTTTAAGGGTGTTGTAAATGACTTTATCAAGTCTAAGCTATACTATTTAACCTCATGTTTCATAAGTCAGGCATTTGCCCAAACAAAAAGCATACAAGATGCAACCGAGGCAAGCAGAGACCCTGCTTACATAACTTACAAAAATGCATATGCAAAGAAAGACAATGAAAAGGAAAAGGCCACTACAACCATTGTGGCTACTGTGGCGAGTGAAGCTAAAAACAATAATAACAAATAGATGGCTAAGGTGCATAAGACCTCGACCACCACTAGCAAAACATCAAGCTCTGGTAATGTAGGGATCAACCAACCCATGATGTCCACAACCACAACGCAAACTGCAGTGAGGCCTAACTTTGAGCAAAAGGACCACTCCAAATACACCCCTCTGCCAATTAATCCATCGAAGCTTCTAGACCAATTGCTAAGTGTTAGGCACGTTCAACATAAAAAAATGTTGAAGGAGGCCCACAAATGGCATAAGAGGTATTGTGAGATCCTTCAAGACCCCTCTATAGCTATGCCTAATGAGCCTTAAGTACCTAAGAATTTTAGGTTGGATCAATTTTACAACTACCACCAATTGTGTGGCCACGATACAGATTTTTGTTTAGCATTAAAAGATGACTTTCAACGTATGATTGATCAAGGTAAGTTGGACCTTGACGAAAATAGTCCTGTTCGGCTAGAGAACCAATCCAATAATGTCTATAAGGACCCGCTGAATGCTAGTAATACAGGATATACCATTAACGTTACTATCATTGATGACAATGTAGAGTCAACACATGAACCATTTGTAGTTTGTGTACCTTCCCGAGGTGCCAAAGCTTCAGTCCCACCTAGGCCATAGGCCCCTTTTATCATTAAGGTATCACCGCAAAAGCATGTCATGCCCTTCATAGTTAGGGCTCCCAAACATGCAGCTACAACAACTTAAGCACCCTTTTTTATAAGGATTCCAAAACATACAAACTCCCCATCTGTCCAGAGCCCAGTGGTGGGAACTGCATGACAACCTTCTCACCCAAGGAGGCATGATGAATGCCTAGTAGATAAGATGACTAGGGAACATACTACACTGGGCCCCCCTAAACCTGCCCCTTTGTCAAAAATTCCTATGGCCTTGTCACCAAAAGCCACCTACATACACATGCATGCTTAACAATTAACCCCTAAGGCTCAAGAGCCCATAGCTCAATCAAAAGCCTCATCACCCCCCCCCCCCCCCCCCCCCCCCCCCCCCCACAACTCCCTAGGAAATCTATCTTTTATGATGTATAGAGGAAAAAAAACCACCAAACATCCAAATAGTGGACAAGACTTCTTAGATGCACTCACACAAGTTAGATAGGCTTTAAAATAACAAAATACAACTTTAAGCTTCTATGATTTAATAATGACTTCTGTGGCGCATTGTGAAGCTTTAATTCGTATGTTGGCATTTATTCTTGTTAAGGAAGATTTGTCAGCAGATGAAGGATCCATCCATGCTGTCATGTTGCCACCTATGGCTAAAGAGTCACAATCAATCCCTTTAACTTTTCATGATGAAGCCATTAAAGCTGATCCCAAAAGGGGTCAAGTAACCACTGCCCCCATGTTCATAGCAATTCATGTAGGTTAATACAAGATTTTTAGGATGCATGTTGATGATGGGGTAGCAACCAACATAATTCCATTTCCTATTGTTGACAAACTGGGTCTAGTGGACCAAATCAAGCCCACAACAACTTCTTATTTGAAGTTGTTCAACAGGGCATGCGTTGTAGTCAAGGGAACCATCACTATCAACTTTGGAGTAGGGAAGCAATTCCCCACTACTACAAAATTTATCATGGTAGAAGAAATGCCTAGGTTCAATTTGATCTTGGGAAGATCTTGGTTAGCCCAACTAAGGGCTATCTCTTCACCGATACACCAAGAGATCCAACTACATTATGTAGGTGAAGAGGTGGTGATCTTTGGTGACGAGGTAGCCCCTTGGGCTATAAAAAATATAAACATAGATCAAGGGTTGGAAATAGAAGTCTCCAAAGACGTGTCACCAATCCATGTTGAAACCCAATGTTGTTTCGCTAATAAGCCAAATAAAACTAACAACATGCACGAAGAAACTATATGGGTAGAGTTGCCTTTTTCAATCACTGATGGTAGCCTAAAGGAGTACCAGCTTAAGTCTTCCAAGCCATACGCCTCACCTAACCCACATCGGGTTAGGAAACAGTTACACGATTAGGGCATGCCACCACGTTTCTCTTTTAATTCTTTTCTCTTTATTATCAATGTTACAACTTTATGTTGTGTTTACCTTTCACGTTGGTTACATTGCTATGGCCTAGAATGGCCTTAAACTATCACATAGCCCGCCAAGGCCTAAAACTAGTAGCCCACTCTCTATGTTAATTACCCATGGCCCAAAATGGGCTTAAACTAGTTGCGGCCTAAAATGGCCTTAAACTAGCTATGGCCCAAAATGGCTTTAAACTAGCCACAGGCTAGAATGCCCTTAAACTAACTACAACCCGAAATGGCCTTAAACTAGCTACGGCCCAAAACGGCCTTAAACTATCATATGGCCCAAAATGACCTTAAACTAACTATGGCTCGAAATAGCCTTAAGCCAGAGCATGGGGCCCATAAGGGGCCTAACTATATCAACAAAATGCCAGGCAAAGGAAATAAAACAAACATCTTACTTTTCATTAAATCACAAATGAAATAAATAGTTCAAAATTATGTTCATATTTAGAGTTGCAATATTATCCAACAATGGGGATTACATTTCAAAATTTTAATATCTAAATGAATAGGCTATGGGTTCTCTCCTACATCTTTATCCACTGCCCCGCTAAGTCCTACATCCTCATCTAGATCCTGCATAAATCAAACACAAAACAAGAAACAAATGAGTGAGCAAGGCAATGCATAAGGCTATCATGAGATAAGTTGCAATAAGGAAAGATTTAGCTAAACTGAGATGGGCCTGCATCCATGTCTAGTGGTATTCTATCAAGGCCAAACACCAAGCATTAGAGGATTTCTCCCTCAGTCAGATTTGCCTAGTCTTCCTCCCCTAGATCAAAGCCTACTAAGATTTTCCCTTTCTCCACAATCGTCCATGTGGGTGGCCCTGAAGAAAACATAGTAGATGTGGCCTCTCCAAAAGGCATGGTCATTTCACTCTTAGGAGATTCACTGACCACTAAGTATTTCTCAAATCTATCATAGGCCTGGGTAGCACTAATCACATTAAAGAATAGCTCACGACCTCGCCATTCTATAGATGCATCTCTGTACCTTTGGTGGTAAGCGGCACGTTCCATTTTGTACATATGTTTATGATTCTTTTATTCTTGCCCCCATTCATATACTTTGGCAATATAATTCTTCCAATCTTGATTCTTTTGGACCAAAAGATCCATTTGCAGATGTTGTTCAATTACTTCACGTGTGGCTTCATTTTTGTCCCTTACGACCGATCAATATCTGGCGTAATCAATTACAGTCATACACCAACTATCATTTGAATTATCATGGGCCATTAGGAATTCATTCCATGACCACAGGTCTTCTAGCTCAACTACTTAACTCACATTTTCTTTTTTGAGTTTCTAAACTTGTTTTCATAGATCTTCATTGACACACCTACACTCCCATAGTGATCATGCTGAGTGTAGTGCACATTTGCTCATTTCATCATATACATGACAAGGCACCTCTCTTACCTCTGGAGGAAGTTTAGGCATAGCTTCAACTTCAACTGCCCATTTTAGGTCCCATTTAAGTCATGAAGCTATTATACCAAAAACAAGGAAACGTTAGTCATAAGACAGTGGCAAGAATGGAAAAACATAAAAAGAAAATGTGATAGCCCAAACACACCTATCTCAGGGTCAATTTGCTTTAAGCGATTGATCATATCATCCACTACACCTTGCATGAAAGCAAATTTATCTAGGGTTTCCATCCATGATTGTAGGGGGAAAGTAGATGAAGACTTAGGGCCCTTAGGAAAAGTAGCACCCGCTGCACAATAAAGCATGTTAGCGCTATAAAGAAAAGAAGAAAAAGGAAAGGAAAACAACAAGAAAATAAAAAAATAGAAGAGGATGAGAGGGAAGAGGGAAAGTGAGAGAATAACATAAATGGGAGTGCAAAGCTCCTACCTAGCAAAAGCTTAGGGGTGAGAGCGAGGGGATCACTCATCTGCACACTGTCAAACAAACTAGCAAACTCACTGTTCTTGAAATGCAGCCCTTCTTCTTCAATCGTCCTTAAGAGTGCAGTGACATCTTCAATTATTATATGTCCCTCAAGATGTGGGACACTATTTGCAAAAAGCTCCTCTGTAGTAGGGGCCTCCTCTTCTATAGTAGGGGCCTCCTCTTCTATGATAGAAGCCTCCTCTTCTATAGTAGGGACATCTTCTTTGGTAGTAGAGACATCTTCCTCGTATACTATTCATAAGCCAAGGTTAGAGTGCTAGTCCAACATATGTGCATGAAAAAGAAAGGAAAAAAGCAACAAATAGGCTAACTAAAGCATACTCACCAATGAACTTAGACTGCACATTGTCGACTCTAATGCGTAGCCATTTACTCTTTTCTTCGATCACACGTGAGGGTTCCTCTACAAGACGAGGCTTTTTAATTTGTAACTTTGATTTTACTGTCTCTGCAATAAGACATGCCCCCCTCACTGTGTTGCCGATGTTAATGGGAGAAGCCTCTCTAAGGCTTTCGTGCGCATGAAAGGACGATCCCACCCAATTCTTGGTCATCATTAAAAAAGACTCCCCGATGGCTTCTGAAGGGTCTTGAGACTAGGTGGTGCAGAATATGTGGTGGATCCATGGTTTGGATATCTAGGTACGGTCTTGCATCACCCAAATCCCATTCTCCCAAACCATCAAAAATTCTACAAACCTACGTAAACATGCTATGAAAAATGCAAAGTGCACATGGAATTTTGCATCAAGTTTGCCACATAGCCAGATCATCTCAGCCCATAAGCCTTTTGCAAGATATCTAGCCCAGTTGTACCACATCCCCTCCTTTATTACATCCCTCATAATCCAAGCTTTCTCTACTCCAAGAAATTTTCCTTGGAAAAGCATGAGCCCGGAAGATGGGGTAAATTTGTTGGGATACCTCCAATTTGACTTCTTTCATATAAATGCCCTTACGATTCTTGTCAGTCCCTAGCCATTCTTCGATATCTCCTCGATGGTTTAGATCCTTTCTAGTCTTTTCACCCATGGGTAAACCATCAGAAGGGACACTGAAGAGATTTAAAAAAAGGTCATTAGTAATCTCAAAGACCACCCATACGTTGTGAACTTGTGTGCGAAAGTGATTAGCACTTTCTATAAAGGAATCGATAAGGGCAATCATTTCTACTGCTGGGATGCTTGGGTTTATAGCCAAAAAGAGATCCATAAGCCCAACCTTCTAAACATTCTGGATAATTTTTGCTGGGGCCCCATTGCATAACCAACATTATGACTCATCGACCTTGCCATATTTAAAGAGAACGTTAGCCTCATTATGCTCTGAGGAAATTATTATAACCTCCTTGGATTTGACTCCTGTTGCATAACTAAAAAATAGAATCAACCATGTAAAAAAATAAAATTAAGAATGCATGAAAATAAACACATAATATAACTCAGCTGACACAAATGATGTAGGAAATGATGGTACTTGCACTAGTACTTCTTCTACAGTGGGTATCCAATGGGACACCCATTCACCATTCAACCATCCAAGCTCCTCACATTTCATATAGAATTTAGAGTACTTGGTCAAATAAGTTTTATAATCTGCCCTAAGCTACTCTATAATATCAGCACTTACATTCTCAGTAGAGGAGAACTCTTGTAGGGTTGTTTGAGCCAAGGTTAATGCCCCCTCTCTATCATGAAGACTATCCTTATTGATCAAAAATATGGCAATTGATAAAACATAATAAGCATCCCAAATCATACAAGACAAACAAAATAAAATGTTTAATCATTTTAATAGGACTCACCCGCCAACATAATAGACAGTTCTAGGTGGGTTCTGGAAGACTATGCCCATATGGCAAGCAACGAACAAAGTGTTATATTTGTGGTAGCATTTGAACTCTAATACTACCCAAATCCAAGACAAGAGTCTTAAGCATTTTGGGCGTTGACTTGAGCCCCCTGCCCCTTCCTCCTCAATAGATCCATTTGTCATGAATTTTAGGATACCTCGGTTCACTCAAGGAAATAATGTTTCAATTAGGATGCTTGCTATTTCAGCAAACAAATGTGACCATATCATTACGCTGAAGTGATGAAGCAGGAATTCTAAGAATTCCTATGAAACCTACCGAAACCAAACTGCCTAGTTCCCTACTTGCACATGGGGTGTAGAGACATTGGGCATAGGGGTGCTTATACAACACAGAATCCCCACCAGCTCAACTACGATCAAGATTGGCTTCAACATAACCCTGCATTTCACAATAAAAATGTTAGTACATAGTAAGGGTAATTTAAAAAAAATGTGTTTGAAAATTTTTTCTAAGTGTTGGTTACGCTCTTGTAGAACGTTACAATTTCCTATGTAAAATTTCTCTCTAAGTGTCAGTTACATTTCGGTAAAGTGTAGCAATTTTCTATAAAAAATTTTCTAAGTATGGAGCATGACAACCATAGAACAAGCAATCAAGCCAAAATTTTTTCTAAGTATTCATCTCTCCCCTATGGCATCCCGTGTAGTGTAGCAATTGAACCCTATACAGCGTAGCAACTACACCCCGTGTAGCATAGCAGCTATGTCCCATGTAATGTAGTAGCTACATCCCATGTAGCGTAGCAAGCGTCACACTCCTAGAGAGCGTAGCAATGCAAATAAGCAAACATTTCTAGTTTGCCAGTTACACTATCAGGGATGACATGAGCTGAGGGTGGACATGGGACACTTGCAAAGCCCTTGCCATGTTCCACCACATGGAACACACACAAAAAATCTATCACGCAAACACAGAGTATCAAAAAATCCTCCCCACACGCGTTACACTACACTGGATGTGTAGAACCCTCATTATTTACCATTGCGCAAGACACAACAGGACCCTTGTTTCACCACACCCTGCCTAGCACCCAAAATCTTGTGAAAAAACCCTTGCCATTACTATAGCATACCAAAAAATAAACTAAAATTAATAAATGAAAAAAATGGTGCACCCAGCCACGATGCCCATAGTGTAACAGCCACAGTGACAACAATGGTTGTGGCCCGGTAGCTATGACGGCATGGTAGCTAGAGCATATTAGTCATGGCAAAGGCAAAGATAATAGTAGCCATCACTCAAGGTAAATCGCCCCAAAACCCTAAGAAAAATGCAAAAAAAATGAAATGACCAGAGCAATGTAACAGCCTACCAGGCAGACAATGCCTCTTGATGTTCTTCCACACGTGCTCTAAAAAGATGTCGTAGGGTGCACTCCCCTTCATCCACATTTGCAAGACCTAGGTGTCTATGCTCACTTCGGCGTGCCATTGTTTTATTGTCAAGCCCTTGCTTGTTAGTGGTTACACTCTATAATCACCACGCTCTCTTTTCTAAACTACGCTATACTTTGGACTGTTAGCTCTGACGATGAAAATGATAGGTTTACCATGGGTAAACCCCTATTTATACCCTTTAGGGTTACATAATATTTCACTTTTCTAGCCGTCTCATGTCCCACACATAACATGGAATATCCCATGTCCCATGCAGCATAGCACATAGACCCCCTAAAAATATTTTATTTTATTTTATTTTAAGATTTTTCATATTTTTCCTATCTGATGAACATTTAGTTCAACTTCTCACTCCAAGCCTTTTAAGTTTTTCTTAAGCTTTACATTCTACGCATAATTACGATCTGCTAAGACCTTAAACTAGAAATTTTGAAATGCAGTGTTACACCCTACGCATAGTTACGGTCTGCTAAGACCTTAAATTGGCAATTTTGAGATACTGCATAATTACTTTGCATGCATTTCTCGTCATGTTTCTTTGTTAGGTAGGTACCATTTAACATCTTTTTTTTACTATTTTGTAGGATCATCTAGGAAAATGACCACACATGATGATCTCCATTCACCTTTGACTAGACCCCATGGTAGACTCATGAGATGCATGAACATAGAGCTGTTGGACTTTGAATCACCCCCTTGTTACACCACTGTAGCATCCTTAGAAACATCACTAGACTAGCTAGAACATCTGGTCCAAGCCTTAGATTTAGAAACTAGTGATGTAATTGAAGATCCACTTATAGAAACCCCTATAACAACATGTAAAGGTGAGGTAAAAACTTTAAAGCTTAGCTCTTTACTAGAGCCACAAATTCAGCAAAATATCTCCAGGGTCCTCAATGACAATGTCAAGGTATTTGCATGGTCTTATGAAGATATTATAGGTTTAAATCTGCGCATAATACAACACAACATCATCTTAGATATGCGTGTCAAGTCAGTCAAATAGAAAGCTCGTAAAATTAAACCAAAGATTGCATTAGCCGTTCATGACGAAATCACCAAACTCTACCAAGCTGGGTTCATTCGGGTAGTTGATTATGCAATTTAGGTATCAAACATCATGGTTGTCCCCAAGAAAAATAGGGGTATACACATCTGTATAGACTTTCAAGATTTAAACAAGGCAACCATCAAGGATGATTTCCCATTACCTAATATCGACAAGTTGGTCGATACTACAATTGGCCATGCCTTATTATCCTTCATGGATGGATTCTCGGGGTATAACTAAATCCATATAAACTTGGAACATCAACTTGCTAGTACTTTCATGACTCCTTGGGGAACGTTTTGTTATACAATGATGCCCTTCAGACTAAAAAATGCCGGAACAACATACCAGCATGCAATGACTTACATTTTTAATGACTATCTTTTGGAACAGCTAAATGACTATGTGGACGATATGGTAGTCAAATCCAAGAAAGTTCCTGATCATGTAAACAACTTGAACCTGGTCCTTCAATGTTGCCGTAGGCATGACCTTCTTCTCAATCCCAAAAAGTGTGTCTTCGGCATCAAAACTAGATGCATGCAAGGATTTGTAGTGTCAGAAACAGGAATACGTGTAGACCTAGACAAAGTTAAGGCTATTATCAACTTAGCACCACCCAAAAACCTTAAAGAGTTACATGGTTTACAAGGTAGGATACAGTTCATACGAATGTTTATCACGAGGTTAACAAATAAGTTGCATCCAATGCAACACCTACTCAAAAAAGGAGCTAACTTTGAGTGGATGAACTAATGCCAAGAAGCATTCGATAACTTAAAAAAGGAGCTTGTTCATCTCCCTACCGTTTATCCTCCATAAAGAGATAAGTCTTTCTACATTTATCTTGCAACTTCAGATACGTCCATTTCTGCCTTGCTTTGTCAAAAGAGAGACGATGGCTCTAAAATTCTTCTTTACTACCTAAGTCATGCACTAATAGCTTATGAAGAAAAATACAATGACGTGGAGAAAAATTGCCTTGCATTATTATTTGCACTTAAAAATGGAGACACTATTTGTTTTGTAGCCAGGCCAACATTATTTGCAAAAATAATATATTTAGGGCCATTATTTTTAATATATATGAAAGTAGCAGGATAGCTAGGTGGAAAGCAAAAACTGCAACATTTGACCTACATTATGTAGTGCAGTCATTCACAAAGGGTTAAGCAATAGCTACGCAACTCACACCTTCAGTTACAAATGACCAGGCAATAATAGATCTCGAATTTCCAGATAAGCATGTTAGTAGTTGATGAGCCGCGATATCGCGTACGTGATATCGCATCTGGCACGCAATCTCGCATCCTGCCTCATCTTTTATAAATAAGAGGTAGCACCCTTTGTTCCAGGGTAGAAAAACTTAGACCCTTAGCTAGATTCTTGTAGTTTAGTCATTCCAGAGTTAGAATAATTTCTGTGTGCCCGTAGTAGGAGTCATAGAGTGAACGGATCTTTATTCGAGCAATTTGTACCTGAGCACACATTTATGTACGGTAATAAAGATGAACTTTATGATAAACCTTGCAGCATACAGATTAAGCTAATTAGTAATTAATTATTCCTGAATGTTTAATGCTTTCCTAGTTAATTAATTTCTCTCTCAACCTTTGACCCTCTTAGTTAAGTACACTCAATATGACTACTTCGAGCACTGAATCTTCCTTGGGCATACATCCCTCATTGAGCACTTCATGTTCGTGGGTATTCATAACCCTGGTTCTAATACCCACGTTCTTAATGAATTTCTCTCTCAACCTTTGACCCTCTTAGTTAAGTACCCTCTTAGTTAAGTACACTCTAATACCCACGAACACGATAAGGGTAGACGTTCTGATTGTGATCATGATGAGGGCTGAGACCACTGAAGAGAAGGTAGAAAATATTGTCATGTAAATGGTTCTCCTTCTTCTTCACCTTCATCATCACCTTCACCCTCTCCTTCAGTATCCAGATGCAGTCATAAGGAAACTAATCATGAGGATAAAGGAAAATAGAGTGAAAAACATCAACGAGACAGTCGAGAATGAGGATGAGGGCACTCTAAGAAATCAAGGCATAGAAGAAGGGAGAGTAGGGAACTGCATAGACACCATAGATGCTATGAATGAGATGATCATGAAGAACCCCTACTCGCAACTAGAATCATGCTAGATATAATGAAGGGGGATACAACGCTGATCCTCAAAATCATTTACAAGCATTNCAATGAAGGGGGATACAACCCTGATCCTCAAAATCATTTACAAGCATTCCACAATGCATGTACCTTGCAAAACATAGAGAACGAATGGCAAAAACTGAAGTTGTTCCCAAGGACACTAGTTAAAGAAGCTGAAAGCTGGTAACAGTCCTTAGAACTGGAATCCATCTGGAGGTGGAGTACAATGCTAGAACTATTTAATGATAAGTACCAAAGGTACTCCTGAGTGTCTAACCTACGAAAGAAAATCCAAGGATGGAAGCAAGGAAATTATGAACCCTTGGATGCTACCATGGGCCGCTATTACGCACTGTTACATCATTGTCCTAGCCATGGTTATTCATAGCAGGATCAACTATGCCATCTCATGGATGGACTTAGGCATGAAACAAGGAGAACCCTTGGGATGTATGCCCAAGGAAGATTATCAGAGCTTAGGTCTCATCAAATTCATAGATTACTAGGGCAAGTAGCCAAGGAAGAAGGAGAGATATGAAAGAGAGAAAGTGTAGAAGAATACAACTGAGATCCTTCCCTCCAAAAAAGGGGAGTGAGATTTTGTGAGGAGGAAGAAGAGTCACCACTCGAAGAGATGGTGAATAGGAAAAATTTTCCACTCCAAAAGTTAACAACAAAAGTATCGGTAAAGGTAGATCAAATGTGGCACTCCCTAGATAGTAGGTTTGAAACTATTCTCGAAATTATAGAGGAGTCTAGGGAGCGAGGTAGCGACTGTGACAAAAAGAAAAAGAGAGAAGTCAACAATGCACCTAACAAGGGTAAGGGCAAAATGGCCATCACAGAAGAGGTTGTGGATTCAGACACAGAAAATGACGGTGGATGCAAGATATGCCAATATGACCATCCTGAGGGATGTTGCCCAGTGATCTCACATCTACAAGAGTCTGGAGTCTATGCACTCAACCCATGACTTAACAAACGGCAAGCACCCCGATGGTTACCTTATCCCCAAGGTAACCCAAGGCAATTCCACCAACCTTCAACATATTATCCAAGTGGAACTCCACCACAACCTATTGAGCAACATCAATAGTGGCAATACCCACAGTCATGGGGGATGCCACCACCAAGGCAACAATACCCCTACCGGCAACCAGACCCATATGGCTACTATGTGCAGCATCCAATCTCTCCACGTGACTCTATTGGTCACGTTACACCACAACATCACTATTGATGAGTGGCAAGGTACCCCTATACTCAACCATACGAAACGAGCGTAGCACACACAATCCGATCAAACTCCACAAACTAAATGCCTAAACGCCCCATGGAATAATTGGGGTTAATCATTCGTTGTCTTCCCAGACTTACTTGTTGTCATGGTGTATGGTTAAGTAAGTCTGAGGTATATGATTTTTTGGTCTTTTCTAGTTTTATCTCCTATGCTATGAGGTGAAGGGTTGAGAAACTAACTAACTCTAACTACGGTCCTAAGTCTAAATTAACTAGCGTCAATATTCGTTCCCACTTACCGTACACACCCTGAACTATGCAACTGTGGCTACCAAATGTTAATCGTTACTAGGATCACCACACGTAATGCATGTGCTCGAAGTGGTCATATTGAGGCACCTAAGTAGCCTAAGTGTGATGAGCTGCCGATTCCTTGACTAGCCGTACACATCCGTAGATGCTCATAATCAAGTCGTACTCATCCTGCGTTCTAGGAAACAAGGGTGAGAGAATCTAATCGTGATGAGTAGCTAATTCCTTGATTAGCCGTACACATTTGTCAATGCTCGTAATCAAGTCGTACTCATGCTATGCTAATGTAGGTAATAAATGACATGTAAGAAATAATAGGTAATAAACCTATTCCATGCATTACAAGGTTTATCCACAAATCTCATCTTTATTGCCATACACAACTTGCATTCAGGTACAAAGCTGCTCGAATAAAGATCCATTCACTTGGGGACTCCTACTACGGGCACATGGAAAATATTCTATCTCTAGAGTAATCAAACTGCCAGAGCTTTGCTACTTCTAGCCTAGGATGAGAAATGAGGGGAGTGCAGCCTCTTATTTATAGATTTGGCGGTAGACCGCGATATCGCGTCTCATCATACCCCCATGACTGAATGAAAACTCGTCCTCGAGTTCCTTACAATAATATTAGGTAGGTATGGAATTATTGAGGGGAATGGAACTAATGGGATGACATGTGAATGGATCATTATTATAAGACTTGATAAAATTGGTGTTCATGACAATAAGGGCGAACACCTTATTACAATGACATTAGGCCTTTGTTGGCAACTGAGAAAAAGAGAGAGAAAGAAGTGTTGTTGTTGTCAACGCCAAGATTGTGCCTTCGTTGTTCGTCTGTAAATCCGCCATCGATCTTACTCCTTACATAGTTGCTTCAGCGCTGCTCCATTCCAAGTGTTTACTCCAGATCCAATCCATTGTTTGCATGTCTGCCATCTGCACACACAACACAATCGTATATTAGCAAGGGTAATTGAATCATCATGTAATTGATACCTTGCTTCGGTGTAAACTCATTGGCTAGGTTGTGGTATGGCTGATATGGATCTAGGAATATGTTACTGATGACTACCGAAGGTGTAGGGGTTACGAAGAAAATCAAAAATTTCAGGGCTAGGAGAAAATCAAAAAAATTTGGCCCCGTACCCCCATGACTAATCGCGAACCTCCGGTAGCGTTAGAATAGAAAAAGAAGAGTAAGAAAGATAGATAAACAGGGACAACTATGGCATCAATGAAATGGATGTCAATATGCAAATGAAAAAAAAAAATTAATTACAAAATGTTAAGGGAAAGAATTTAACTAAGGTTCCAAATAGGAATGCCAGTGGGTCCTCCCCAAAGCAGGCTCATGCCCTTAATGCCCTGACAAACCCACATTCAAAGAGTCCGTAGGCCTTGATAATGTCATAAGGAACAAGAGTTAAAGGCTTAACCACAAGAATTTACCAAAAAAGAAAACAATGCATCAACCAAAATATATACACTAATGATACAACCGATAATGAGGTGAACAATGGAGAGAAGGATGGAAAGCAGAGAAATGGAATGGAATCCCAAGAACAAGGTGGTGTACAGCCCCTTGTGTGTTTGATGATTAATGTGACTTGGCAAATCTCATTCCAACTCTAGCCTCAAACCAACCACATCCAGTCACTTTGCATCAATGCATGCGGTTAAACTATCCATTTGGACAACAAGAATGCACTCCCCAAGAGCCACCACCATTCTGAAAAAATAAAGGAGAGAATGGGAAGCAAGAAGGGCCTTAATTAGAGAGAACACTTTTGGTTCCATAACCAGTGCTTGTAGCCCACGTTTATTCGTCTAAGGGGTGTGCTTTGAATTCTCACTTGGTTTTTTTTTCTTTCTTTTTTTTTGTGTTTTGTGTTTTTATGCGTGAGAACCACACCATGCAAAGACTTGATTATTTTTATTATCTTAGCTTCCGATAATTGGGTAACATCGAAACGGCAAGAAAACTCAAGAAGAAACATTCAAGCACCCAAGAGAATGACCAACACAAAAGCATCAAGTTCCCTTGAAGTCACACCCTTTTCAATCCTTGAGTCCTTCCTTAGTTTGAGAAATACTCAGTCACCGATTCGTTTAAGTTCTTATTAGAAGGGGACTGTACATTTCCAAGCTGAGAGAGACCATAGAAATAGGTGGATGGATGGATGAAGTGGTCTCATTGCCTGCCATATCAAAAGAAACATACCTTAGTATCAACATTGTAACTTAAAGGTAAAAACCAAACATTAGCAATCAATATGAAAACAGTTCATACCATCATGAAGAACGCTTATTATGGGACAAACTTACATGGTGGAACACACACACACACACACAAAAATGGAAAAAGTATAACGATGTTGTAAAACAAAAACTAGAAAAGTTAAAGAAATGTGTAAAACAAAAATTAGAAAAGTTAAAGAAATGTGTAAAACAAAAATTAGAAAAGTTAAAGAAATTTGTAAAACAAAAATGTGTAAAACAAAAACTTAAAAGAACTGAGGGCCTCATATGATTAGCATAGGTGGCCATGTCCCCCATGACTGAGTTGTAAGGGAGAGATTTGAAATAATGAGCATCTGTTTGAATTTCTAAGAAGTGTCTAACTTCTCCCAATTAATGATCTTAGATTGAGGGATGGAAGTTGGCGACGCTCATATTCCAATGTATCTATGCCTTCGTTGTTGGCATGGGTTTCCTCAGTTCGTTCCATGCACATTTTTTTGCTCCTTCCAGCTGTCAACCATGGGGTGTCTATTACTTCTTGTGTGGTTGCTACATACAGGCATCTTTGGTTCAAAGTTTCGTGGGCACACCTGTTACATGGAGGCATTTCCTCCATGTCGTCACCCGATGAATCATTGTATGTGATGCATGGAACTTTCCTCTTCTCGATCTTTCCACATATGTTTATCTTAGAGATTTCCAAGGAAAGATCACGAACCCTAAGGCATGCATCTACTGTACTAAGCCATGCCCTTCCCATTATAATCGGGAAGTCCCCTTCGTTATTGTTCACTTCAATCACCAGAAAATCAGCTGGATAAGACCAACCACACACAGTGGTAATGATGTCCTCCACCAATCCCAAGGGAATGGTGATGGACTGGTCTAC
>MNCI01026814.1:112791-155155 GCA_015680685.1 Gnetum montanum
TTATGTGCAGGGCTTAAATCTCTCCACTTTTTCTTACCTTTGTCACTACTTTGTTCTACCTTAGACTCTTCTACAATTTTCAATACTATTTCAATTCTTGAGTCTAAGGAATCCCACATTTGGTGTACTTTGGACGATACCTCGCTTGTTAATTTTTGGATCGGAAAAGTTTTCCGATTCGCCAACTCTTCGATTGGTGACTCATCCTCTTCATCACAAAATTTCACTCCCTTCTTTTGAAGGGAGGGATCGCAGTTGTACTCTTCCGCACTTTCCCTTTTGCGTAGCTCACCCTCTTCTTTTGCTACTTACTCTAATAAGCTACGTACTTCATGGGCTCTAAGTTGTGAGAGTCTCCCTTGGGCATAAGTTCCAAGGGTTCTTCTAGTTTCATTCCTTAGCCCATCCATGATGTGGTGAAGTTGATCCCACTGAGCGTACCCATGGCCCGGGCAACAATGTAACAATGTGTAATAGCAAGCCATGGTAGCATCCAAGGGTTCATGTGTACCTTGCTTCCAGCCTTGGATCTGCTTATGCAAATTGGACACTCTGGAGTACGTTTGATACTTTTCATTGAACAGTTCTAGCATCCTACTCCTGATGGTTTCCGGTTCTAGGTAATGGTACCAACTCTCTACTTCTTTGGTGAGTGTCCTTGGGAACAACGTAAGTTTTTGCCACTCATTTTCTATATTCTGCAAGGCACAAGCATCGTGGAATGCCTGTAAATGATTTTGCGAATCTGCATTATATCCCCCCTCAACCCATGGGATATTATTCATGTCTAAAAGCTTGATCTGGCTATCCTTTAAATGCCCTGTGGGAATCCTAACTGTCTCCGTAATGTCAAGCATACTTTGGGTTTTGAGTAGGGGCTCATCATGATCGTCTCTTTCATGATACCTATGATGTCTACGTTGTTCCCTACTCTCCCTATGTCCTTGCCCTTGTCCTCTCTCTCGACTTTCCCATTGAGGTCTTTCTTCTTTCTTACTTTTATCTTCACCTTTATGTTCATGGTGGCTATGCCCAGACATGGAAGGAGAGGATGAGTGATGGGATGAAGGAGAAGAAGAAGGGGAACCATCGTCATGATGATGTTTCTTGCCTTCTCTTCAGCTGATATAGCCCCGATCGTGGTGACGATCAAAGTGCCCATCCTTAGCATGAGTGGTTGTTCCCTCTGTGAACAGTTGGTGCTCACGGGCATCAGAACCAGGAATATGTATCGTTGATTGTAGGTTTTGATACTCAACCTCGTCACCATCGTTAGGAGGGGGAACATCCTTTGCTAAAGAACCCATGTTAAAGGGTTCCTCGTCTCCTATCTCGCTAAGGACATGCAGGACCTTGCCCTTCAACAGTGCATGTTGACTCTCCTGCCTTAAGTCTCTCATACGTTGGGCATCTATGGGATAATAATCCCTCATGTCAAGATCTTCACCAACATATTCAGCAAATAATTCTTGCATGCGAATCTGTGCCAAGGCACGGAAAAGCATCTGAGGGACTGATCGATTTGGGGATAACACAATGTTACCTTGCAAATCTCTCCACCGCAGTTGTTCGTCCTGATGGAGAATAAAAGTAAAATTTGGAATATACTCATCGAGATGAGTATAAACTATCTTGTATTGTTTAGGACTCAGTTGTTTTTGGTTATGTTTTTTATCTTGCCGACTGTCTTGTGTGTGGTCCTTAGGTGGTGAATTGCTCTTATGAGAAGAAGGCATTTTTATTGGTGTGCTAATTCACTGTTATATAAATTTTTATCTCTTTTGATTAACCCGAAGGTTCGTTAAGGCTCCCAACGATGTGAGTGATATCCCTTATATTATATTTAGTGCTCAAACACTTAGTCCCTAGCAACGGCACCACTGATGAGTGGCGAGGTACCCCTACACTCAACCATATGAAACGAGCGTAGCACACACGATCCGATTGAAATCCACAGACTAAATGCCTAAACCCCCCATGGAACACTTGGGGTTAATCATTCGTTGTCTTCCTAGACTGACTTGTTGTTGTCACGGTGTATGGTTAAGTAAGTCTGAGGTATATGATTTTTTTGGTCTTTTCTAGTTTTATCTCCTATGCTATGAGGTGAAGGGTTGAGAAACTAACTAACTCTAACTAAGGTCCTAAGTCTAAATTAACTAGCATCAGCATTCATTCCCACTTACCATACACACCCTGAACTATTCAACTGTGGCTAACAAATGCTAATCGTTACTGGGATTACCACACGTAATGCACGTGCTCAAAGTGCGTAATAACTTCGTATAGCATACAAAATGAGAAGATATGCAAGACGGGTGAGAGAATCTAATCGCGATGAGTAGCCGATTCCTTGATTAGCCGTACGCATTTGTCAATGCTCATAATCAAGTCGTACTCATGCTGTGCTAATGCAGGTAATAAATGACATGTAAGAAATAACAGGTAATAAACCTATTCCATGCACTACAAGGTTTATCCATAAAGCTCGTCTTTATTGCCGTACATAACTTGCATTCAGGTACAAAGCTGCTCGAATAAAGATCCGTTCACTTGGGGACTCCTACTGTGGGTACATGGAAAATATTCTATCTCGGGAGTAATCAAACTGCCAGAGGTTTGCTACTTCTAGCCTAGGATGAGAAATGAGGGGAGTGCCACCTCTTATTTATAGATTTGGCGATAGACCACGATATCACGTACGCGATATCGCAGGGGACGACACGATATCGCAACGACCGTGATATCGCGACGGCCACGATATCATGGTGCATGCAATATCACATCTCATCAACTACCAAGCTCATGAGTATTATAGAACTCCTTCTCCTAGGGGAGATAACCCACAAACATACCATCCTTCAAATCCAACTGCAACTCTCACACCAATAACTCCATTACCACCTGCTCTAGCAATGCAAGGGGAACTCCCTACTCAACTGCAGCAACGTAATGCCACGAGGGCTGTGAATCTTTAACCCACTGTTGGTTTTGACAACTGTATCAAGAAAAGACCTTTCTTCAAAACCAACAATCCAACCAAGCCCTCACAACCACAAGTGGTTGAACCTCTGAATGCCTGCCCATCAGATAAGGCTTCAGAGCTCCCTTCAAACCAAACACTGAGCTCAACGCATATGGTTATGTTAACACATGTCTTTACTGACTGGATTAAGGTTTTCCACCTTCCCAGGAAATTCTCTAATCCTGGAAGCCCTCTAATCTATCTCCAAATCGTTGGGAATGAGCCATGCAAAGCTCTTTTGGACTCAAGTTTCGGAGTCAACTTAATATCACAAGAGATGTACAAAGCCTGGAACCTGCCTACATTAAGGAAGAGCAATATTCGCCTAGAGCTGGTCGACCAGTCCATCACTGTTCCCTTGGGACTGGTGGAGGACATCATTACCACTTTGTGTGGGTGGTCATATCCAATTGATTTCCCAGTGATACAAGTGAATAATAATAAAGGGGACTTCCCAATAATAATGGGAAGGGGGCATGGCTAAGTACTATAGATGCACACCTAGGAATTCACAATATTTCCCTTGAAATATCTAAGGAGAATACTTTTAGGAAGATCGAGAAGAAGAAGGTTCCATGCATCACATACAGTGACACAGGGTGCGATTACATGCAGAAATCATGGGTTTTTGTTTTGCAACATCATTATACTTTTTCATTTCTTTGTGTGATTATTTATTTTTCTTTTTTTTATTTTTATCCTATTTGTTCTTATTTTTTTTTCTGTTCTTGTTTTTGTCTTTGTTTGTTTTGTTAAGTTTGCCACCTAATAAGTGCTCCTGGTGGTGGTATGAACTATATTCTATTGATTGTTAATGTTTGGTTTCTACCTTTGGGTTATAATGTTGATACTAAGGTATGGTTCTTTTGATATAACAGGCAATGAGTCCACGTCATCCATGCATTCATGAATTTCTATGATCTCTCTTGGCTTGGAATTGTACGGTTCCTTTCTTAATAATAAAACTATTAATGAATTGGTGACTGGGCATTTCTCAAACTAAGGAAGGACTCAAGGACTGAAAAGGGTGTGACTTCAAGGGGATTTGATGCATTTATGCTGGCCATTCTCTTGGGTGCTTAGATGTTTTCTTCTTGATTTTTCCTTACCATTCTGACACTGCTCCATTTTCAAGAAGTTGAGCTAATAAAAATAAGCCTTTGCATGGTGTGGTTCTCACGCAAAAAAACAAAAACAAAAACAAAAACAGTGAAAATTCAAAGCACACCCCTTAGACAAAATAATCATGTGGGTTACAAGCACTAGTTATGGAACTAAACAAACACGTTCCCTCTAACTAAGACCCTTTCTCGCTTCCTACATTTCCCTTTCTTGTTTCCTTGGAATGGTCGTGACTCTTTGATGGAAGCATTCTTGTTACTTCAAGTGGATGGATTGGCCACGTGTATTAATGCAAAGTCAGTAGATGTGGATTGTTTGAGACTGGATTTGGAATGAGATATACTCAATCACATTAACCATAAATACACAAGGGACTATACACCACCTTACTCTTGGGACTCCATTCCATTTTCTTCTTCCCATCATTCTTTCTCCATCTTCCACCTCGTTACCGGTTGTATTAGTGGTATATTTTTTGGTTGATACATTGTTTTCTCTTTGGTGAATTCTTGGAGTTAACTCTTTAACTCTTGCTCCCAAATGACATTTCTAGAGCCTACGAACTCTTTGAATGTGGGTTTGTCAAGGCATAAAGGGCATGAGCCTGCTTTGGGGAGGACCCACTGGCATTTTGATTTGGTGCATCAGTTAACTTCTTTCCCTTAAACATTTCTGCAATCAACATTTGTTTTGTTCATTTCCACCTCTGACATCCATTTTATCAACGTTGCCATTATTTCTTTTTCTCCATATTTCTTATTCCTTATCTTTTCTTATTCTATTACTACCAGAGTATTTATCTTAGTCATGGGGGCCCTAGTCCAATTTTTTCAATTTTTCCTAACCTCCCCTACACCTTGGGTAGTCACCAGTGTTATATCTCTAAAATTCATATCGGCCATATCACAACTCAACCAATGGACCTTACACCAAAGCAAGGTATCAACTACATTATGATTTACGTATCCTTGCTTACATGTCAATGTGTTGTGTGTGCAGATGGTAATTATACAGTAATGGATTGGACCTAGAGGAAACACTCAAGATGGACTGGTGCTGGAACAGTTGTGCGCAAGGAACAAGATTGATGGTGCGCTCATGGATAGACAACGGAAGACGCAATCCTAGCATCGGTAGCAACACATCTTCTTCTTTTCTCTCTCTCTCTCTTCTCTCTCAGCTACCAAATAAGGCTGGATGTCAAATGTGTATAGTGTTCACTCTTGTGGTCATGAACACTAATGTTGCCATGTATTGTAATGTTTATCCATTCACATGCCACCCCATTCACCATTAGTGTCATTCAAGTCAATAATCCCATACCTTCCCAATATTTTGTAAGGAACTCAAGGACAAGTATTCATTCAGTCATGGGGGTATGACGAGCTGAAATATCGCGTACACGATATCGCATCTACCATGTGATATCGCTTCCTGCCTCATCTTCTATAAATAAGAGGTGGCACCCTTTGTTCCAAGGTAGAAAAACTTAGACCCTTAGCCAAATTCTTGCAGTTTAGTCATTCCAGAGTTAGAATAATTTCTGTGTGCCTGCAGTAGGAGTCATAGAGTGAATGGATCTTTATTCGAGCAATTTGTACCTGAGCACACATTTGTGTACGGCAATAAAGATGAACTTTATGATAAACCTTGCAGCATATAGATTAAGCTAATTAGTAATTAATTATTGCTAAATGTTTAATGCTTTCCTAGTTAATTAATTTCTCTCTCAACCTTTGACCCTCTTAGTTAAGTACACTCAGTACGACCACTTCAAGCATGCGTGTAGCGCTTGGTAACCCAATAATGATTAGCATTTGGTAATCCCAGCAGCATTGCACTGGTTTAGGATGTGTACAACAAGTGGGAACAGATACTAGCGTTAGGAACAATTAGAAACTAGTTAATGAATAGTTAAGATAAATTAGCCACTTAGTTCTCTCTCCCTCTCCTTTATTAGCAGAAGACATAAAAAAGGTAAAAGCTATAAAAATCACATACCTCAAGCTTGCTTAACCATACAACCTTGACAATACAAGTAAGTTTGGGAAGACAACAATTGATTAACCCTGAGTGTTCCATTAAGGCGCGTAAGCACTTAGTCCTTAGAGTTCAACTAAATCGCGCATGAAACGCTCGTATTTGTATGGTTGAGTGTAGGGATACCTCGCCACTCATCAATAGTATAAGCCCATTACCTGTAGACTTTGAAGCCATTCTACACTTTGATGGTGCCTCAACCACACAAGGTGGCAGTGCTGCTGTTGTTCTCACATTTTCCTCTTCAAAGATCCGACCTTTCGCATATGAATTTTCATTACTTTGTACAAATAATGTAGTAGAATACAAGGGCCTCCTTAGGGGCATTCTAGCAGCTCAGGAGTTAGAGATCCAAAATTTAGAAAATTGAGGCAATTTGCAATTGGTCATTAACCAAGTCACAGAGGTCTACACCTATAAAGCACAACACTTACAACCTTACTATAATTTGGCGAAATACTTACTAAAACAATTTGCAATCTTAGATGTTCAATAAATCCCCCGCAATGAAAACATTATAGCCGACGCATTAGCCACTTTAGCTTTAAGCGTGCCACCACACATGTTTGCTACCTTACCCACTTCAATAGTAAAATGCACTAACCTTATCATTCACATAGTAAGTATCACATCTGTTAGTGCAGCCCACACTCAAGAATGGTATGATGACATCAAAGCATACCTTCAATAGGGCAAAAATCCACAAAATCTAATGTCTACCCAAAAAGATGCAATGAGAAAATGAGCACAGCAGTACATCCTCATAGGTGACAATGCTTTATGTCATAAATCTTATGATGGGATACTGCTAACTTGCATTAGTGGCAATGAAGCACAAAAAATCATCGATCAAATCCATGAGGGACTATGCGAAGGGCATATAGCTCCCTGGGCAATGGCAGCAAAAATTAGACATTTAGGCTATTGTTGGCCTTATATGGAATGTGATTGCATTTCCAAGGTTAGAACATGCAAGGTATGCCAACGGCATGAGAATCTAATACATGTATCACCTACTAAGTTGCAGACTACGCAAATCATGTGGCCCTTTCAACATTGGGGATTATACATCACAGGGCCCATAACTCCTAAGTCTTCTGCAGGACATAGCTTTATTATTACCGCAGCTAAGTATTTCATGAAGTGGATAGAAGTTATTCCCCTTAGGAAGACTACATCTCAATAGGTCTACAAATTCATCCTAGACCATATAGTGACTCAATTCGGCCTCCCTATAACTATTGTTATGGACAATGGGCCCCAATTTAGTAGCACAGAAACTAGAGCCCTTTATGAAAACCTTAGCATTAAACACTCTTTCTCATCGTCGTACTATCCT
This sequence comes from Gnetum montanum, assembly GCA_015680685.1. NCBI lineage: Eukaryota > Viridiplantae > Streptophyta > Gnetopsida > Gnetales > Gnetaceae > Gnetum > Gnetum montanum. The sequence goes on from MNCI01026814.1 coordinate 120,318, forward strand.
CAAGTAAACGGCCAAGCAGAAGCCACCAATAAAGCCATTGTCAACCTTCTGAAAAAAATGCTTAGCAATAGCAAGTGATGATGGCATGAGCAACTCATCTATGCACTTTGGGCTTATCGCACAACATGCAGAATTGCAATAGGTAAGATACCATATAGTCTTGTATACAAATCTGAAGCAGTGTTACCTCTTGAATGGTCCTGTCGCTTCAAATGATCCTCTCAAAATTTGTGGATGAAGCTCAGAACAACGAGTCAAGAATCATTGATCTTAACTCTACTGAGGAAGAGCACATCCTTTGAGCAATTGAATCCTTTTGGAAGGTTTGAGTGCCTTCTGGTGGGAACTGCAGGAGGGTGCTAGTCACATGGCCTCACAATTAAGCTAGAATTTGCAACCGAATGACCATTTTCCTTATGGAAACCACAATCTCCAAGCAATTATTTGCAACCATAAGGTCTTAATACCTTATGGTTGATCTTGAGCCTTCCAAATGACCATCTTCCTTCCAGTAGAATTAAATTACAAGCAGTTGTTCCCTTTCGAAAGGTTTGATTGCCTGATGGTAGGGACTGCAAGAGGGTGCTAGTTACAACCCCTCGTAGTTTTGCTACAAATTGCATCTAGATGGTGATCTACCTTCTGGAAGCCAGGATCATTGAGCAATTGAACCTTTCAAAAAGGTTTGAGTGCCTTCTGGTAGGGACTACAAGATGGTGCTAGTTGCACTACCTTACAATTAAGCTAGATTTTACAATTGGATGATCCATTGCCTTTCGAAAGCCAAGATCTCCAAGCAATTATTCACAACTGGAAGGTCTTAGTGCCTTCTGGATGACCATCTTCCTTCTAGCAAAATCAAATCACAAGCAATTGTTTCTTATCGAAAGGTTCGGCTACTTTTCGATAGGAACTACAGGAGGGTGTTAGTTGCACCCCTTACATTTCTACTACAAATTGCATCCAATTGTCGATCTACCTTTCAATAGCCAGGATCTTGGAGCAATCGAACCCTTCCAAAAAGTTTGAGTGCCTTTCGATGGGGACTATGATAGGATGCTAGTCACACTACCTCACAGTTAAGTTTGAATTTGTAATTGCTTGATCCTCTACCTTCTAAAAGCCACAATCTCCAATCAATTATTCCCTTCCTTCCATAAGGTTTGGCTACCTTTTAGTAGGGATTGCAAGAGGGTGCTAGTCACACCCCCTCACAGTTGTGCTAGAAATTACATCCAATTGGCGATTTGTCTTCTGGAAGCCAAGATCATGGAGCAATTGAACCCTTCCGAAAGGTTTGAGTGCCTTTTGGTAGGGACTATGGGAGGATGCTAGGCACACTACCTCGTAGTTAAGCTAGAATATGCAATCGGATGATCGTTTGCCTTTCAAAAGCTACAATCTCCAAGCAATTATTCGCAAGCGGAAGATCTTAATGTTGTCTGGTTAATCTTGAGCCTTCCAATGACCATCTTCCTTCTAGTAAAATCAAATTACAAGCAATTGTTGCGGAGGGTGATAGTCGCACCCCCTCACAGTTTCCAAGAGATGCAAAGATATGCAAGTCAAAGTCCAACAACGACAACATGAGTATGCATACATGTCAATATAAAACACATTCATGAACATGATGACACATTATCCATGTATATTAATCAAAAAATCACATCATGCATACCCATCCCCTCACCTACCACATTATAGGCTTTGTAATTGCCTAATGGGAATAATTCTTATTGCTGCTGATGAGGTCAGCTCATCGTTGGTTGGTTGCGTTAGGGAAGTAAGCGCATCAAGAAAAGGAACCTAACCCAATCCTGTTTTTTTTTTTTTTTTCTTCCTCCTGTAGCTTTAACAGGTAGACACTGCTGATGCCCGTCAGAAGGAATTTTTTTGAAAAAAAATCCTAATGCAACCAGTCATCCTTTTATAACGTAAAATGCAATGGTAATCTGTTGAGGTGCCTTTCGATCTCTATTCTGGATTGACCATGCTAGACAGTCACCACGAGTGTGTACTGTAATAATGTTTTCAAACTGCATTGCTGTAAAATATATTAGTGTCAGCGCAGTGATGGCGATTGGCAACAATATTGCTTCTTGCTTCTTGTGATATGACATCGCGTCAAAACGCCGCCAGCTAAGTCTGGCGAACCGCTTAGTAAACGCTATAGACAAAGGTACGAAGTTTCAAGTTGCGGCCGTGGCCAACAAAAGAATACATGCGGTAGTACAACAACACTTAATTTATTCACATTCGGTGAAACAGAAAGGCTAGGCAAGGGCTGAGGTGCATACCCACCTTGTTTTGCATCGTCGCTAAGTACCGTGAATATCATTCAATCAAAAACGTAAAGGCAGGGCATGGAATGGATGCATATGCCCTGGCACGGCATGGCATGGCATGATGTCAGCGGAGTAGCATAAGCCAAGCTATTCATTCCTAAGTAACACTGTAAAAACAAATTTTCTGTGAATATAATTTACATTTTAAAAATATATTTAAACAATTTTATGGGCTAAAATTGACCAGGTTTGATCATTGTAAGAAATCCTATACGTTTTGTTTACTCCCCGAAATACTATATAATGATATTTGTTGCTAAAACTCATAGCATAAGTATTTTATTAAAGGTAGTAAAATTTTTTATGCCGAGGTTAATATTTTATTATTTTTGTGTATATTTAAAGGATTTGTTAGAAAAATTAACTTGTACAAATTACATATGTAACAATCAATTCCGAGTACAATAAATGTGTCTAATTTTCATTTAACTTGAACACTTCTTCTAGATAATTTCCTTGAATTAATACTAGTAGTTCAAATAATTTATACAAAGATTGACAAGAAATTTGCCATTGTCTTATCAAGGAATATGCAACGCAACATTTTAATGATACAAGTGACATATTATGTCTTCATGCTAATCATTGTTTCATTTTCCAATTTCAACTCAAAAATAGTGTGATCCCATTCTTACTTTGCTAATTAATGCTCTCATAGATATCGGAATTGTTACAAGTAGATACTCTATTTCATCATATATACCACTTGTAATATTTTGCCAATAAAATTGAAGCCTTTTTTTACTTCTTTTTTTAAAATATTTGTGCCCATCTCTCTAAAACTTAGTTTGCATGCTTGTTCAATCATCTTTCATTGAACAACCCATCCCTATTGTTGCTAAGAGTTTATTTTTATTTTTATTCCTCAAGTAGAATGTTAATAACTAATATATTGCTTCAGCTTTTAATATTAACAAATTAGCTTCTAATAAAAATGTTGCACTTGGAACTTGAGTTTTCACCTTGAATTCATTCAACAAGAACAGTTTTTGAAGGTTTTTAATTTTCTTTATCGAGACCTAGGCCCCACACCACACCCATAAAGCATTGGAATTTGTATTTGTATAATTGTTTAAAAAAGATATTTGCAGATCCACCATATCCAATTTTCAATTTCAGTTTAATATTTAGATTGTTATTTCTCAAAATTTTCAATTTAAAAATCTTGTTAAAAAGTATCAACTATACTATGATTAATGATATCCAAGAGTAGTATGACATGATCTTAAATAGTTTGTGAATTGCTTACGAGGTGTGCAAGAAAGGCGTCTTGACATCCGTTGAAACGTTTAGGCGGACTTGTAATCAATCGCGGCCGTTTGGACAGATAAGACATAATAGAGGTCTCAATCGTTAACCCGCACGAGTTCATTGCAACAGCCCCAATACATTCTACAACAGCCAACGTGAGGTAGGCAGAGAATAGCCAAGCTATGGTCTCATTCATACGGACACGATCACAGACCAAGTGATGGTGCATGGACTGCATGAGTAAAAAGAGCCTGTACCTATCGCCCATCTCCAATGGTCCATAAATCCCGACTGTTCCGTCTGCTGCGCTTTACCCTTCCTCGACTTGGCACAAGACCCAGTTCAATGCACTCGCTAGCGCACGGCATGTATGTGCATCGATTTGTCGTCGTGTTGTGTCTTTGTGTTAGGCGTTGTTGACCCGGTTTTAAAAAGTAGGATCCTTTCCATCAGCATGTAGACACGGCCATCAGCATGTAGACACGGCTAGTGTAGGAGTCGGTGACTCCTTCGTCTTGAAACACTAGTGTAACACTGTTACATATATTAGCTTTACAACAATGACGGCAATTCCAGAGAATATTGGTTGCTGTGTGCCGTAAATCTCACCTGCGTGATACCTGACGAGGCAAAGGCAGGGAATGGAATGCAGTAGCGGGAATATAATATGCGTTTTGTAATTATATTTAAACAGTATTATTCTGTGAAACCATCGGAAAAGTTGAAAGGACGCAAAGCAAGAGATCCCTCACGCTTTAATTTACTGACGGCCCCAGTGTTACCAGGACTCAGAGGAGGGGAGGCATCCCAAATCATCTTCATGCAATTGCGGCCTGGGATGGCTATAAATACGAGGAGACCAAGGCAACAGCAAGCATCGGCTAACGCAATCTAGTGAGCTAGCTAAGCCACCATGACGGGAGTCATCACCGCTGTGGATGGAAAGCAGTCGCTGCAGATGGAGTGGGTGCGCGTTGAGCGCAAGTGCACGGTCACGCCGGCCAAGCCCGCGGGGCTGGGCCGCATGTGCAGGCTTGGGCCATCGGACCTGCAGATGATCAAGTGTAACTACATTCAGAAAGGCCTCCTCTATCGCTTCCACAAACGCTACCGTGACGACGAGGAGCAGGAGCTGGACGACGATGTGCAGCAGGCGAACTTGAACTTGGTACAGGTGCTCAAACAAGGGCTGGCCCAAGCGCTTGTGGATTTCTATCCGCTTGCAGGCCGCTTTTCCGTCTGCTCCGAGGGCACCGTCTGCATCCACTGCAACGACGCTGGTGCCGATTTTATCGGAGCATCCGCACCCTCTCTCTCGCTCGCTCACGTTGAATGCCCTGACGTCGGCCCCGCCGTCCGTCAGCTCTTCGCTGCCGACGGCTCCATCAACACGGACGGCTACAACATGCCCCTCCTCATCGTCAAGGTAATAACATCATCCACGCGTGCTCAATCTTGCTCCTTAACTTGCCTCTCGTTCAAATTCCACGCGTGCCTTCCGTGGACATTGGTTGTTGGTTTGCAGGAGACGGGAAATGCATCCATGAGTATTACAGTAATTCCCTTTTCCAAAGAATTCGTGAATAGAGAACTCTGTTTTTAGCTGTGACTTTAATCGGTGCTCCCGTGGCATCGGGGAAAGCCCTCTTTCTGCTACATGAGTCGCATGACCGACGCTGCTACGTGTTTTAGTATCGCATCTGATTTAGTTTCACGGAAGGCGATGGGATGCGCTAAGATGGAATGATTTCAATTCCTGAGGAGAGAGACGTTCTTTTACTTCTTTTTGACTGACAAAATATTCTCGTTGCTAACACATTTGACAAACAATAACGACAACAGGTGACTCGGCTTATGGATGGCATTTTCGTGGCGCTCACGATAAACCACGCCGTGTTGGACGGCACGTCACTATGGCACTTCATGAACTCGTGGGCCGACATCTGCAGAGGAGTGCCGGGGGCGCCTTCCCAGGCGCCGCAGCACAGTCGCTGCTTCGACGCCCAAGGGAGGCCACCGCTGTGCCTCAACGTGCCGCGCACGACCTACGCCTCCGCCGGCTCCTTCGTGGCGCCGTCGCCGGTGCACCTCGCGGAGCGCATATTCCACTTCCGCGCCGACATCATCGCCGATCTGAAGCGCGCCGCCAACAAGACCAAGGCCCCCGTGGACCCCACCGACAAGGCCCCGCCGACGCCGACGCCGCCGTACTCGAGCTTCCAGGCGCTGTCGGCCCACATCTGGCAGGCCATCACGCGAGCTCGGAGCCTGGACGTCGCGGCGCCGACCACGTTTCGGCTGGCCATCAACTGCCGGTCCCGCCTGGTGCCTCCGCTGCCGTCCGCCTACTTCGGCAACGCCATCCAAATCGTGAGCGTGGCGGCGTCGGCGGCGGACGTGGCTGACAACGACCTGGGGCAAGTGGCCGACATGCTGCACCGTGTGATCGTGGGTCACCGCGACGGGCGCATCCGTGCGCAGCTGGAGCGCTACGGTCGGTGCCCCGTGATGTTCACTCTGGACAGCAGCAGCAGCAACAACAACGACAACGTGGTGATGATGGGCAGCTCTCCTCGTTCACCCATGTACGACAATGATTTCGGGTGGGGCCGCCCCGTGGCGGTGCGCAGCGGCTGGGGAAACAAATTCGACGGCAAGCTGTCAGCCTACCCGTCGGAGCACTCGTCATCGTGCGTGGACGTGGAGATGTGCCTGCATCCTCAAACACTGGAGTCGTTGCTGTCGGATCCGCTGTTTCTTGCTGTTTCGTCTTCGTCGTCTCCATGCCCTTGTTCCACGTCCTCTTGAGTTATGCTTCCGCGTTCCGACCACTAGCTACGCTGCTTACGCGGCCTTCGAATTTTAGAATATTGTAATTTTGTCTGCAAAGAAAGATGCCGCTCATGTTTTCACGTCTAAAATGTTCGTAACATGCATGAATTAGGTTATTTACTTGGGTTAATAAGTTAGCAAGTTCTGTTTGTCCGTTGAATCAATTTGGTTGGTTAGCAAGTTGCAGGTAAGTTAGATTAATATATAAAAGTCCTTGTTAAGCGTAATTACTGATTATGTATAAGTTTAAGAAGTATAATTTCAACTTTACTTGGGTTGTCTCATGTTGCCTTAAATAAATTACCTTTAGTTTTATTAAATTTTCAAGAATAAAGTGTTCCAAGTTTAATTTCTACAAGCATATCTTTATTTAGTGTTTGTTGGTTCTAGAATTTATCTGTTATATTCAATGAACATCGTGGTACTAAAGTAAGGTTGTGTTTGCAAGATTGTTTGGTTTGGTCTTCCATTGTTCTTGTAAGTATGTTGAAAAATACAATTAGTTTGTTCCTTGTTTCATGAGATAAGGTTTAAAGCACCAAGATACAAAATGGAGTTATATATTTGTGTATAAAAAAGTTATTAAAAATTATTGAATTTGGAATCTCAATTTTAAACAATAATCATACAAAAAATCAACTTAACAAATTTGAAGCATGGATAGAAGTAGATTTGAAAGCTCAATCAATTTTGAGTATGGGCTTGGAGGACTTCTATGAAGCATTGTTAAAGGCCATCACAAAGAAAACCATAGAAGAAGTTTGTGATAATATTGACCTAAATTACAAAAAAGACATTGAAATTGAGGCATTATTACAATCTTTAGCTAAAAATTTTGAAAATCTTAATATGCATGAACATAAATATTTGTATGATTATTTTGAAACAATACAAGAATTACATAGAAAAATGAAATTTATAAGGAATGATGTTGCAAATGATAAAATGATATCAAAGATGTTAAGTCCTTTTCCTCCAATTTCAAGCTTTCCATAACAATTACTTTTTCTAAAATTCAATCATTATTAGAATAATATTATGTGGCATATAAATTAAGTTCAAATAAATCATTTAGTACAAAAAAGTTTGTGAATAAAGAAGAAGCTTTAGTTGTATGAGAAAGAGAAATGTATAGAGGAAGAGAAGCATATAGTCATGGTAAATGCCATGGAATATTCTTACATAATTCTCGTAATGAGGTTTTAGCTTAGTGCTAATAGTCTTGGCTTGCTAACCATAGGTCACAAGCTTAATTCCACTACATAACATTAAGTTATAAAAAAAATCCATAAAAGGAATTCATAAACTAGTTTGACAAATCCAAGAGATCTTAGGGGATGTAAGTGAAAATTTTCAATTTTAATTTCATAATTCTAGACAACTTGAAAAATCACAAGAGTATAAAAACAAGAAAGATTAAATTCGATAAAGATAAGATTCTAGAAGGTTTTTACTAGATAAACGAGGATAAAATAATTATAGATGTAATAATTATGATAGGTATGCACATATAGTAAAATTTTGTTAAGATAAACAACATGCCTATTTTTCTCAAACATCAAAATTCCAAGAAGAATAAGGTAGCAATAATAAAAAGTTTATTGATCGTCAAGAAATTAACTTTTGTTGAAAATCATATGATTGTTTCTAATGAATGTTGTATATTTGAAAACAAATATTTAGCTAGTTTAGAATGGAAAGGTCCTAAAAAATTAGGTGTATGATGCATTAATAATGAATGCATACATCTATCATATATTTGGGAATATTTCTTTATTTATTATTTTAAACAAGCATAGGAAAGGTACTAGTAGTTTAATGATAATAAAATTGTTAAAGTTCAGGGTGAAAGTTTAGTTAATGTTCTTTTAGTTTCAAATAGATGGTTTGCTATTATAAATGTTTTGTTTGTTCCAACGTTAATGATGAGCAATGAGTATGTCCCATACCTAGCCATCAAATCTACAAGCATCCTAGTAGATTGTGTCATAATCTATGGGTGAGATAGATAAAATGTCTAGTATAGTAAATATGATTGTAGGTCATTGACTTCCCAATCACACTTGTAGTAGGATCAAATCATATGGTCAAATGTAATTGAGCTATAAAATAATGATGTTGTTATATTCCATGTTGTTAAATATATAAAATTATTGAAAATAGAAATGAACTAAAATAATAAATTATTAAAAACAAAAAATAAGCATAAACTAGTCTAAGGATGATGAGCATTCACTCTAATTTTTGGTGTATTCCTAAATTGGCAAGATTACTCTTGGACTACCAAGCTAGTTAATCGCAATGTGAACAAAGTTGGCTAACATATGTGATTACAGATTTAATTTGTATTTAATGTTTGAGGTTTCAATATTCTCATTCCACTAGGACTAATGTGCTTGGAAACATAAACATACACTAATTAACAAAAATAAATTATAATGAAATAAAATGCTAAGAAATGTAAACCTAATCTAAGTTAAGAGTGCTACAATGAAAATGAATTAATCTCTTTCTTTAGTTTTGGTCATGATCTCACATAGGCATAACTACTCAAACAAAGACTCTAGACAATTGACTTAGATACATGTTGTGGGTACTTGTTGACTATTCTAAATAATGAAATAAAATTTTAAGTGCTTCGCTATACTTGACTCCAAAGATGCCATAAATGGTAAGACCCTAATGCTTTGAGCTTAGGATCTTGGATTTTTTGCTTATTTTCTTATGCTAGGTATGTTAGCCTAAGATTTTATTTTAATATAATATTGGAGGATGTTGAAACCTTGAAAGAATTGTACCATAGTTCAATTAGAACTTTATAACCTAGCATTATCCACTAGAATCAAACCCATGACTTGGAGCTTTTAAATCAAGAGCCTTACCACTAGGCTAACATCTCATTGTTTATTTTAATATAATATGGTCTAATATTATATTGTGTTATAGCTAGTAATATATGCTAGTGCACTATAATATCTTTCTTATGCTTTTGGTTATGGTTGTGCATCTTGAGGTTTGAGCTCTTGACTTCTTGTTTATGTGTATTGTTGATACATTAGTATTTCATGATTACTATATCATGGTATATTTTCTTATAAGCTTATGTATAACATATCTTGGAACAACCCCCTATCTATTGGTGAGATTTGATCTTCGAATCTCTTGCTAATCATACAAGATTATTTATATCTTGTTATGCTTCTTAAGGTTTGAATCTTGGATCTTGTTATTATTGTATATTATAGAATTATTATTGTATTTCAATCTTCATTATTATTTCTTAGTATTTGCTAATGCTCGATGCTTCTTGTGAAGAATAGGTTGGAAGATGATGGTAGCCCATTACTGGTAAATTATAATTATTAATATTTATATTATTCTAAGGTTTTTGAAATGATGCAATTATATTATTTATATGCATGTTAACTATTTAATTTTGGTTTATTCCAATTATTCATTTATTTGATCTTAGGTATTGGAAATACATTCTTAGGCAATGTGGGCTATATCTAATATCTCTTGGTGACTGGAACCATGATCACAGCTATTGAAGGATCATTTGAATTCTTCATAGATACATGTGACTTGATCTTAGAATTAGAGTATTATTCTTGGAATTGACGAAACCTTGAATTATGCCTATAAATACTTGAATCAATTATGCATCTCTCTCTCTCTAGTTAGTTTTTGTATAAGCTATTTAAGCTACTAGTGTTACTTCTAGGAAATTATATAAAAGATATGTTCAAGTTGCCTTTTGCATGAATATTGGGCACTTCTCTTATAGTATACTCACAATGTATTACTACTAATGTATTTCAAACAAATTCATTTATGTAATAGATCCTTTGAGTCTATATAAATGAAATAAAATTTTAGGATTAGTATTAGTAAAAATATATTGCTAAAATTAACAATACATTTTATCTCACTGTGCTTATTTTTATCTTATTATCAATATTGGTATTATCATGTAATTATATTTTACTATTTAATAAAACTAACCATGTCTGGCATCGGTATTTCTAACAACAAGAACTCGAACTTCACCATTAAAGCCTTTCTTTTCTACATTTCATTGTTAGTTTTGTTGGTCTAATCATCAAAATACCAAGTCAAGAAAAATAGTTTAAAAACACTTATAAAAAGGGTAAAAAGAAAACAAATCAAAGCGGGTTCAAACTCACGATCTTTGTTTTATCATTTAAAAATTTTACCACCTATTAATTTAATCTATTATCACCTTTTAAATTTTTAAATCATACTTAAACACTTTCATAGTTTACAACATTTCTATTAAGAACGTTAACATATTAACACTTTGTACTTTCCATAATAATTTATACTATTTTCTAAAAAGTGAAAAACAGTTGCGTTCTTGTTTTAAATTTCCTTGGTTTGAAAAAGTATCAATTATACTATGATTAGCGATTTCCAGAAATGATAGAAAAGATATGCAAGAATGGTTATGCATGATCTAAAAATCTGAGACTTCGAAGCAAAGAAGAACCCCTCTTAAATTGCTCACAAGAGTCCGAATTTGGCCGAAGCTTTTTAAACCCACTCGTGGTTTTCATTGTCACAGTAGAGTCCTCATTGATTGACGAGTTCAGTGCAACAGTCCGCATACATCCTACAACAGTAAACCAGATGCGTGTGTTACCAAGCTCAAAAAACATCATGATGGAAGGCAGCCCTTGCATAGATGCATGATTTGAGACCCATATTATACATTTTTACACGAGCACGGACAGACAGTGAGACCCATATTATACATTTTTACACGAGCACGGACAGACCAAGTGACGTTGCATTGACCTCACAGGTAAAATGACCCTGTCAAGTGACGTTGCATTGACCTTACAGGTAAAATGACCCTATCATTAAACTAGATCCTAATTTGGAAGATGCCCCAGTTCAATGCATCAATTTGTCGTGTTAGGATTTGTTTGACGTCGCTTCATCAATCTCCCTGTTGATGTCAATCTGGCCCATGCTAAGCATGGGGCCATAATCAATAGTAGCTCTTAAAGAAGTTAGACTTTCTCATTCAACAGGATCTCCTTGACAGAATTATCATAAGCACGATCTCCTTGACAGAATTCGCATAAGTAGGATAAGCATTGAGTTAAAAAAAAAATCCAGAGAGCTCTGGCATTTAAAAATATAAATTTGTGGTTTTTTCTAAGAGGCTGATTTTTGCTACAGCTTGTGTGAACCTAATATATATATATTTTAACCAAAGTGAGCTACCAACCATATAGAGCTTTACCATTTGATGATGAAAAAGGCAAAGCTTTGGCATAGGAAAATAGTACGAACATGCTTCTTTTAATATTTACCTGTTTCATTTTTGGAGCTATTGCAATGCATGGGTTGGCGCTGCTTGTTAATATTTGAAGTCCTAACTATATTAGTTATATTTTGCTTTTGTACCCAAGACAGTATTGTCCTTTAATTGCTAAACCAGTGATTAACAAGATGGTAGGGCAGTTAGAGTAAAATAATGAAACAAGAACTACTTTTAATGGTCACTCCGAGGAATCTACTACAGATTTCAACTTTAGTTTCTTAATTTTGCACCATATTTATGAAAGCCCGTATAACCCACTGGTTTTCAACCAAACCACATGGCACGACATGGTAGTTGCAGCATAGATCTGAGTGTGGAAACCAAAACGATAAATAAAATAAACAAAAATATATCTTCTCAGTTGCATAGACCTGCTTCCATCTCTTTGACAACTGGTCATGAATGTAGCCAAGAGTTTCACTGTGGCTAAGATCCTATATCCAAAGTTAAACAGTGAATTTCAAATTAGAATCATTTTCTGCCACATGCTGACATTTTCTTTGCTATGTACGTGCAACAATGTACAAATATGAAATATCCAAATGGGTGACTAATATTATTAGCGGTGAACCCAAATCCAAAATATTCTTAAAAGTTATTTCCTTTACGGCATTATTCTGGGTGTTGCTTTTGGAATTTGAATTATCTCAGCTTTCCTTCTTATGTCCTCATTGCAATGTTTATCTGCAGATGCACTTTGTGAAGTTCTATAGCCTGTACAGATAGTTGCGGGAAAGAATCCACACATATCGGCGTTGGCTAACAGTAACCACCGGGTGGTGGCCATTCATGGTGGGCGTTTCAGGATCATGGCAACGATGGCCGGGGACGCGGGGAGTTACAGGCGACGTTACAGGGATAGAACGTGGATAAGTTACGTCGGCAAGTTGCTTCATAAACGTGACACGTGCAGAGGTGGTAGACGTTTCGAAAGTAATGATGACGGTTACGCGAGACTTGTGGGCGATTACTGCAGAACGTGGACGTTCTTGGCAGCATGGTGGTGGCAGTTACTCAACAGCGGCTATAAATGCTGGCTGCGGCAGTCTTCAAAGGGGATCAGGAGATCTGGGGAATCCTGGGGTCAGCCAGAAGAAGAGTTCCGTTTTCTTTTTTTTTGGGCGCCACACGCGGACGGCGCAGGAGTAGCAGCAGTCTCTCTGTGCCGCACATGCACAATAGGCTCTCTTCTCTCCTGCAGCATGCTGTAGACCGGGCGTTGCAGACAATGTAGGCATGGCAGCAGTAGCAACCGCAGTAGCGTTCTCTCTTCTTCTGTTCTGTTCGCAACAAGGTGCGGAAGCTGCAAACAATAACAGCAGCAGTGTGTGTGGCTGGTGGAACGCTGGGCGGTCTCCCCTCTCTCTTCTCTTTGGCTCTCTCTCCTGCTAGTGACAGTCGACAGCAGCTCTGGACTGCCCCAAACTGCAAGGGGGCTTGACTTCTCTCTCTATTCCAGCAGGGCAGTGTTCATGGCAGCGCATTCCTGCAGCAGAGCGTCCCCTCTCCTCTCTCTTCAGCAACACACAAAAGCATGGCAGGCACAGCGTTACGCTGCGAACGCATGGTGGCACCCGGTAGCTAGGCGTGAACACCCATGACGCTCAGCCACATAACGGTGGTAGTGGGCAGCAGGGTGTGCTGTATCAGATCCAATGGCCTTCTCTCATTAGGCGTGGCATCATCTACAACAATCATTGGCACCTTACGGCAGCAGGGAGGAGGCAACGGTCTCTCTCATTTCCCTTTTGGTTCCCTCGCGTAAGCAATCTTCCTCTCTCACATTGTAGCGTAAGCAATCTTCCTCTCTCACATTGTAGCAATTGCAGCAGCAGCACCGGAGAGGTAGCACCTCTCCACAACAATCTCTCTTTCTCCCTTTCATCCTCTTTTGCAACAGTTAATCTTCTGGCATCGGCAGTAGCTACGGATTGACACCAAGGAAAATTCATTTATTTTAATTACTTATTGTATTTAAGATAATCATTTAATTTAATTCCAGATTTCTTTTTAGTTTACTGTTTTCAAAAGATCATGTTGCCCTTTTACCTAAGACTATTCTTGGTTTCTGTACCTATATGGAAGGTGCCCTAGGCAATAGTCTACTAAAACAAGTTTTCTTCTAAGTGTTCTATTCTAACAAGTATCCTTTGCTAATATCTTTTTCATTTAGTTAATTTGAATAACAATTTCATTTTTGGGAATGATAATGAAATAAATACTAATTTTATTTTGAGGTTCTATTAATTTTGCTTTTCAGTTGTGTCAATTTCGTTATTTTATTGATGAAAAAAATTTTAAAAACTTGATCAGCCAGCAGCATTAGGGAAAAGACAAACTTTAATCATTAATGAGTATTTGTGAATTTGAATTTTACATATAAGAAAATTTGTTCAGCCTATAAACGAAATTGAGAAAGAAATTAGGAAACCGAAAAGCAAAAATAGACAATTGAGAAAGAAATTAAGAAACAGAAAAGCAAAAATAGACACCAAGGAAAGCGAAATTCGTTAACCTACAAGTCATCCTCGGATATCATTAAAAAGGTTGAAATGACACATAGCAAGCAGAGATCCCTCAACATTTCATTTATTCACGTGCCGACTGCTACCTCAACATTTGTCAGGAGACCGCGACGTACACCTTTCGCTTCCTCTCGTGCCCCGACTATTAACCTAAACATTTGTTGAGACGGCGACCTACACCTTTCCTTTGCCTTCTGAACAGCCATCACTATACCTATCCTTTTCACTAATCCATTCCTCACCCCATGCTCCCCCGACTGTTAACCTAAACATTCTTCACCTCATGCTCCTCGATCGTGCCCTGAACTGTTAACGTAAACATTTGTCATGAGACAGCGACCTCCACCTTACCTTTCCCATTTGAACAGCCATCACTATACCTATCCCTTTCACTAATCCATTCCTCACCACTAATCCATTCCTCACCTCATGCTCCTCTCATGCTCCGAACTGTTAACCTAAACATTTTTCATGAGACGGCGACCTACACCTTTCCTCTCCTTTTTGAACAGCCATCACTATACCTATCCCTTTCACTAATCCATTCCTCACCTCATGCTCCTCCAATTGTAGCTTGCCATGCCTATAAACAGCAGAAGACAAGGCCAGCAACAAGCAAGAATCTTAGACCAGGTAAGCCACTATGTGTCGGAGATTCGCGATTCCGGATAAATTTTGATGAAGTGTTCACGTCGGATTCGGGAGTGCGTACAGAGGCGCATTAAATTCGCAATGGGTACGTATTTCATAATTTCCAACGAAATTTCGTATACATGGAAATGGTAGCCTTGCCTTGCCTTGCATCGTATTATTCTTGCCTTTTTAGTTCTTGGAATGTCTGCATTTTGCATTAAAATCTTACGTATCTTCTCCTATTCTGAATTATACCAAAAATTTCATTTCATTGTTAAATGGCAAGCAAGCAATCAAGATTCATGGCATCGGCATCAGACGGACCACAGAAAACAAGGGAGTACGAATGAATAAACAAACACACGGAATCACAAAATGGTAACCGCAGGCCGAAGGGGCAAGTATGGGTCATACGGAAATCAAGTTTTGGACGGGGCGTGTCCGGAAAAATTTCCATTTGCATGGATTCGCCTGCCTTTGGAGCGTCAAAGGTTCCGCCATGACTCACATTCACGCGTGTTTATTGTTCATTGCTGGTTTTTGCTCTTTTTCTCCTATCTCTGCTGAGAAAAAGAAAAAGCAAAACAGGGTCATTGTCATGGCTCATGAGTCATGAACATGATGACGGATGGATGCTTGTTCAACATTTTAAAAAATCTGTTTGCTTATAAAGTAACGAATCCCACCAGCACCGCCAATGGCCATATGCAACCTCATGGTGCTCTGTTTTTACTTTCCCCTTCATCATGACTAGTGCCGATTTGCCAGAAAGATTTTGGATCACTGTAGGTGAGGTGAGTTAGTGGGCTGTGCCTAGTTTAGTTAAGTTGTCTTCTTATAATGCAGTCATCTTCAATGTGGCCATATGGCACTACTCACAGGTAGTCCCTAGGGTGGTACTCACAAGTAATGGTTGAGCAAAAGTATTAGCAGACCTGATTTGTTATAAATTTGGTTGAGGCTTGCGGCTTAATTTCATTTTTAGAAATATTGGATTGAGTAACAAAAGGGTTTCATTTTATTGCTATCATTTTGGTTGTTGCAAAAATTATATGTTTAAGGAAATGGATTCAATGCCCTCCATACCTTTGCAAATTTTCTTGCTTCAGTTTAATGGTGATATTGCAATCTTCTGTGCAATTTTTAAGCATTAACCATATTTTGGATTTACTTTGTTCTATATTTTACAATGTATTTTTATGATATATGAGATTTTATTTTTTTTAAAAAACTAATATATTTAAATTTTCTCTATCATGCCCCGAGCTACGAACCCGTCCCCACTTTTTCTTGAGGCACACATACCCAAANAGCTACGAACCCGTCCCCACTTTTCTTGAGGCACACATACCCAAACACGTTCAGAATCACCGCGAATCACGAATGGGATTCTTTTGATGCATAGGTAAACCATAATCATGACGGGAGTCACGGCTGCTGTGGATAAACAGCAGTTGCTGCTGCAGATGGAATGTGTGAGGCTTGAGCGTAAACGCATGGTGACGCCGGCAAAGCCTGCGGGGCTGGGTCGCATGTCTAGCCTTGGGCCCTCGGACTTGTAGATGATCAACTGTAACTACATTCAAAAAGGTCTCCTTTACCGCTACCATAACAACAACAACAAGGCCGACGTCCTCAAACAAGGGCTAGCCCAAGCGCTTGTGCATTTCTATCCACTCGCCGACCCCTTTGCCGTTTGCTCCGAGGGCACCATCTGGATCCACTGCAACGACGCAGGCGTCGCTTTTATAGAAGCATCCGCGCCTTCACTCTCGCTCGCTCGCGTCACCCCGCCTGACGTTGGCTCCGCCGTTCCTCAGCTCTTTGCCGCTAACGGCGCCATCAACATGGACGGTTACAACATGCCCCTCCTCATCATCCAGGTAATTATAATAAGAAACATCATCATCCACGCTCGCTCAATCTCTCTCTCTCGTTAAATTCCAGCTCCATCATTGAGTTCAGATATGTTTTTTACCTGTTTTTCATGGCGCCGTTTTAGATTCGAAGACATGACCATAAGTTTGAATCTTGAGTCCTATGCAAGAGTGGACGGGTACCGCCCAAACACTACTGCAACATGTTTTACGATATCGTGTCGGATTTGGGTTCAGTCAAGACAATGGAACGGGATAAGTCGGAATGATTTCAAATTCTATGATTCCAAGGACTTGTTTCTCTGCCAGAGTATTATTATTCTTTTTGGAAACAATAACGACAACAACAGGTGACTCCGCTCAAGGATGGAATATTCGTGGTGTTCACGATGAACCACGCTGTGGTGGACGGCACGTCACTATGGCACTTCATGAACTCGTGGGCCCACATCTGCAGAGGAGTGCCATCAACGCTGCCGCAGCACAGTCGCTGCTTCGACGCCCAAGGAGGCCACCGCTGTGCCTCAACGTGCCACGCACGACCTACGCCTCCGCCGGCGCCTTCGTCGCGCCGTCGCCGGAGCACCTGGCCCAGCGCATATTCCACTTCCGCCCCGACACCATCGCCGACCTGAAGCGCGCAGCCAACAAGAGCAAGGCTCCCGCCCGCGGACCCCATCGACAACGCGACGGGGACGGCGACGCCGACGCCGCTGTACTTGAGGTTCCAGGCGCTGTCGGCCCACATCTGGCAGGCCATCACGTGCGCGCGGCGCCTGGACGCCACGGCGCCCACCACGTTTCGAGTGGCCGTCAACTGCCGATCCCGCCTGCATCATGAGCGTCGCGGCATCCGCGGCGGACGTGGCGGACAACTACCTGGGGCAAGTGGCCGATATGCTGCACCATGTGATCGTGGGACACCGCTACAGGTGCATCCGCGCAGCTCGAGCGCTACGGTATTCATGATTCTAAAAAGTATTTTTTAGAATCACGAATACCTTGACACAGAAATCCAATGATTATGTATGCGAAGAGAAGAAAGGAAGAAGATGCCAAGTACTACAAGATTCATTGTTAATGAAAAGCTTCCAAGGAGAAATCTTAGATGAAGAAATAGTAATATTATTGAAGTTCCAAATTCATTGATGAAACTTCAAGCCTTTCAAATGTGCTTAATGACAATGGAACTTGAAATAGAAATACCTTTTGGAAAAAGGATCTAGTTAAAGAAATGAGCATCTTTCTAATAATCATTACCTTTAGGCTTACCCATCTGAATGCACCTATGGAAAGGAAGCTCCTAAGGCTCTCTACCTATTAAGCATTTAGCACATAAAATAATATCCTACCTATAACAATTTCAGAAGTCCTAATCCACCATCCTCTTTATAAGAAATGAAAATGTATAAGAAATGAAAATGTCCTAAGCAACATGACAAAAACCTTTCCTAGAATAGCTACTACTCCAACGAAAATTTCTCACAAGTTGATCAATGCAATGATAAGCATTAATACTAGGAGCCCAACATAAAGAATAATACACATAAATAGCTTGGATGATATGCTTGCAAACAATAAACTTAAGAGCTATAGAAAGCTTCTTCTCCTTCCACTTGACAAGTTTTTGTTCAATTTTCCTCACTATAACATCCCATAAAGTTCTTTAAGATCCAGCAAAAAAATAATAATAAAAATAATAAAAAAAAATGTCTAACAATTTGAAAACATTAGTTTTTTCTAGAAAATTCAAAGATTTAGAAAATATCTATTCTTGAACCTTCTTATTACAATAGATAGAAGATTTGAACCAATTTATTTAAGAGCATGAAAGCCTATAATATTGATCAACACGGACGATCTATGATAGCTTTGTCATTTTCAATCATAAAAAAGGAGTCATGCACAATGCATACTCAATAAAGAAAAAACATTATAATAAATGAAGATGCCTTGAAAAATATTTTGTTTCTTGTCCTAATGAATAACATGACATTAAAAATCAATAGCAAGGATGAAGATGATGGGTTGCGGTTGGCTACGTTGACAAGGCCTTGTCAACGCAAGGTCCATTTTTTGCTATAAATATGTGCTCAACAGTCCCATTTATGGCATCTAATAGATAGTAGTACCCGAACTCTTGCAGTTTGTTCATTTGAAAGTTAGAATATTTCTGTCAAGTGCTCGTAGTAGGAATCATTTAGTGTACGGATCTTTATTCCAAAATTGTTGTACTTGAGCATGATAGTATGTACAACAATAAAGATGAGCTTCTTGATAAACCTTGCAACATTCTGGATAGTTTAGATATTTATTTATGTATTTAATGCATTTAATTAATTATTTAATGTTTTCTAGTAATTAAGCTAATTAAGTTAGATAAATTAAATACATAAGTACAACTACTTCTCTTATTGCAGCCACGGAGTCATATCGGAGATCTCAATAATCACCATCATCAGGCCTAGCTTCCGAAGAACGTCTCCTAATTAAGCCACAGTACTCTACACTCGTCGGCCTTTTCCTCTTTCTTCCACCTTTGTTCTCTTCCGACAATCCACATCCAGGAAAAGTTACACACTTTTCAGCAAATGGTTATCCTCTAGATTGCATTTACATTCCCTGTGGAATGCTAAGTTTAGCATGTCTCCTTTATAATAATCTTGGTCAACATGGTTTCTCTTCCTCATTTCCACACTCTGTATATTTGAAAGTTGCTTATGTACTACATTTTGTTTTCTATTAATAAAATTCTCTTTTTTGGGGTCCGACACCCCCCATAAGTACAACTACTTCGAGCGTAACACGTATTCACTTGGTAATCCCAACAATGTTATTGCTTGGTGCACCCACTAGCATAGTGCTTGGTAACCCACCAATGGATGCGTGGGTTCAAGACATGTACAGAAAGTGGGATCGGATGCTTATGTAGGTGATGAGTGGCGAGGTACCCCTACACTCAACCATATGAATACAAACGTAGCACGCGCGATCCGGTCGAACTCCGCAAACTAAGTGACTACACGCCTCATGGAATACTTAAGGTTAATTATTCGTTGTCTTCCCATACTTGTAGTTGTCACGGTGTATGGTTAAGTAAGTTTGAGGTATATGATTTTTATGTCTTTTCAATTTTATCTCCTATGCTGATAAGGTGAAGGGTGAAGAGACTAATTACTAACTTTAACTAACTAACTAATTCTTAATTAACCTAGCATCAGCATCCGTTCCCACTTACCATTCACACCCTAAACCACTACAACCTTGGTTACCAAACGCTAATCGTTGCCGGGATCACCAAGCGTAACGCACGTCCTTGAAGCGGTCGTACTGAGGCACTTAACTAGGAGAGAAGGGTTGAGAGAGATTTAATGACTAATAAAGCATGTAAATAATAAATAGTAAATAACAAAAAATAAAGTCCTAATTAGCCTATTCCATGCACTGCAAGGTTTATCCAAGAAGTTCATCTTTATTGCTGTACACAAACATGTGTTCAGGTACAATATTTGCTCGAATAAAGATCCGTTCACTTTGGAGCTCCTACTACGGGCACATGGAAAATATTCTATCTCTGGAGACGTAAAACTACCAGAGTTTTGCTAAGGGTCTAGATCTAGATGAGAAACAAAGGAAGAGCCGCCTCTTATTTATAGACTTGGCGACAGACCACGATATCGCGTGGGATGCGATATCGCGGTGGACGTGATATCATGGCCCATGCAATATCGTGTCCCATCATACCCCCATGACTGAATAAAAACTCGTCCTCGAGTTCCTTACAAAATATTGGGATGGTATGGGATTATTGACTCAAATGAAACTAATGGGATGACATGTGAACGGATCATCATTACAAGATAAGACAAAACCGATGTTCATGACAACAAGAGTGAACACCTTATTACATTTGACATCAGGCCTTAGTTGGCAGTTGAGAGAGAGAGAGAGAGAAGTTTTGCTACACCAACGCCAAGATTGCGTCTTTTGTTGTTCATCCGTAAGCGCGCCATCGATCTTGCTCCTTGCATAGCTACTTTAGCACCGCTCCATTCTAGGTGTTTCCTCCAAATCCAATCCGTTGTTGTATGATCGCCATCTGCACACACAACACAGTCTTATATTAGTAAGGGTGAATTCCAATGCAGTTGATACCTTACTTCGGTGAAAGGTCCATTGGCTGATTTATGGTATGGCTGATACGAATTTGGAGATATAATAGTGGTGACTACCAAAGGTGTAGGGGTTAGGAGAAAAATAAAAAAAATTTGGGTCTGGACCCCCATGACTAAGAGCGAACCTTCGATAGCGATATAATGGACAAAGAAAAAGAATCAAGAAAGATGGAGAAAAAGAGACAACTATGACATCGATCAAAGGGATGTCAAGATGGAAATGAACAAAATAAAATGGATTGCAAAAATGTTAGGGGAAAGAAGTTAACTGGTGCACCAAATAAGAATGTCAGTGGGTCCCCACCAAAGCAGGCTCATGCCCTTAATGCCCTGAAAACCCCACATTCAAAGAGTCCGTAGGCTCTAGGAATGTCATTTGGAACAAGAGTTAAAGTCTTAACAACAAGAATTTACCAAAAAGAAAATAATGTATCAACCAAAATATACACTAATGATACAACTGACAATGAGGTGAACAATGGAGAGAAGGATGGAGAGGAGAGAAGGGAATGGAGTCTCAAGAACAAGGTGGTGTACAACCCCTTGTGTATTTCATGATTAATGTGACTTAGCAGATCCCATTCCAAGTCTGTCCTCAAAAAAACCACATCCAGTGACTTCGCATTAATGTATTCGGCCAATCCATCCCCTTGGAGTAACAAGAATGTCTCCACCAAAGAGTCACCACCATTCCGACGAAACAAAGGAGAAGAGAATGGGAAGCGAGAAGAGCCTTAGTTAGAGGGAACATTTTTATTTTAGTTCCATAACCAGTGCTTGTAGCCCAAAGGATTATTTCATTTAAGGGGTGTGCTTTGAATTCTCATAGTTTTTTTTTTTTGCTTTTTATGTTTTATATGTTTATGTGTGAGAACCACACCATGCAAAGACTTTGTTATTTTTGTTTGCTCAGCTTCCTGATAATTGGGTACCATTGAAACGGTAAGAAAACTCAAGAAGAAAACATCCAAGCACCTAAGAGAATGGTCAACACAAATGCATCAAGTTCCCTTGAAGTCACACCCTTTTCAAGCCTTGAGTCCTTCCTTAGTTTGAGAAATGCCTAGTCACCGATTCGTTATAGTTCGTATTTAGAAAGGGACTGTACATTTCCAAGCTAAGAGAGACCATAGAAATTCATGGATGGATGGATGAAGAGAACTCATTACCTGCCATATCAAAAGAACCACACCTTAGTATCAACATTATAACTTAAAGGTAAAAACCAAACATTAGTAATCAAGAGAAAACAGTTCATACCATCATGAAGAACACTTATTGGGTGACAAACTTACAAGATGGATAACACACACACACGCACAAAAAAAATGAAAAAGTATGAACGATGTTGTAAAACAGAAATGAGGAAAGTTAAAGAAATTTGTAAAACAAAAATGTGTAAAACAAAAACGTGTAAAACAAAAATGTGTAAAACAAAAACTTGTAAAACAAAAGTGTGTAAGACAAAAATGTGTAAAACAAAAATGTGTAAAACAAAAACTTAAAAGAACTGAGGGCCCCAAATGATTAGGATAGGTGGCCATCTCCCTCATGACTAAATGGAAAGGGAGAGATCCAAAATAATGAATGTCTATTTGAATTTCTTAGAAGTGTCCAACTTCTTCCAATTGATGTTCTTAGATTAAGGGGTGGCAGTTGGCGACGCTCATATTCCAATGTGTCTATGCCTTAGTTACGAGCGTGGGTTATTCCCCCAGTTTGTTCCATGCATGTTGGTTTGCTCTTTCGCCTAGCTGTCAACCTCGGGGTGTCCACTTGTTGTGTGGTTGCATCCCACTCATTATTGCATCCCACGCGATATTGTGTTGTGGCCTGCGATATTATGTACGCGATATCGCGGTCCGCCGCCAAGTCTATAAATAAGAGGTGGCTCTCCCTTTGTTTCTCATCTAGATCCAGACCCTTAGGGAAACTCTGGTAGTTTTACCTCTCTAGAGATAGAATATTTTCCATGTGCCCACAGTAGGAGCTCCAAAGTGAATGGATCTTTATTCGAGCAAATATTGTACTTGAACACAGGTTTGTGTATGACAATAAAGACAAACTTCTTCAATAAACCTTACAGTGCATGGAATAGGCTAAATATGATTTTATTTACTATTATTTATTATTTATCATTTACATGTTTGATTAGTTATTAAATCTCTCTCAACCCTTCTCTCCTAGTTAAGTGCCTCAGTATGATCGCTTCGAGCACGTGCGTTACGCTTGGTGATCCCAGCAACGATTAGCGTTTGGTAACCAAGGTTGCATTGGTTCAGGGTGTGAACGGTAAGTGGGAATGGATGTTGACGCTAGGTTAATTCAGACTTAGTTAGCTAGTTAAAGTTAGTAATTAGTCTCTTCAATCCTTCACCTTATCAGCATAGGAGATAAAATAGAAAAGCTATAAAAATCATATACCTCGAACTTACTTAACCATACACTATGAAAAATACAAGTAAGTCTGGGAAGACAATGAATAATTAACCTTAAGTGTTCCATGAGGCGTGTAGGCACTTAGTCTGCGGAGTTCGACCAGATCGCGTGTGTTATGCTTGTATTCATATGGTTGAGTGTAGGGGTACCTCACCACTCATCATTGGCGCCGTTGCCAGGGACTAAGTGTTTGTGCGCTAAGTAGAACATAAGAGATCATTCACATCGTTGGGAGCTTAAACGAACCTTAGGGTTAATTAACGAAAATTTATATAATGGTTAAATAGCACACTGAATAATAAACATGTCTTCTTCTTCAAACAAGAGCAATTTACCACCTAGGGATCATACAAAGAACAATTGGCAGTCTAAAACACATAACCAAAATCAGCTAGTTCCTCAACAATATAGGGTGGTATATACTCATCCTAATGAGTATATGTCTAATTTTACTTTTATCCTCCATCCGGATGAACAGATGCGCTGGAGAGACTTGCAAGGTAACATATTGTTACCTCTAGATCGTGCCGTCCCTAACATGCTCCTTTGTGCTTTGGCACAGATTGGCATGACTCAGCTCTATGCTAAATATGTTATAGGTGATTTTGATACAAGGGATTACTATCCTACATCCACACAATGTATGAGGGACTCAAGGCGGGAGAGCCAACATACACTGTTGAAGAGCAAAGAGGTCCCACACGTCCTAAGTGAAATAGGAGATGGTGAACCACTTATAACGGGTTCTCTATCAAAAGATGTTCCCCCTCCTAACAATAGTGAGGATGTGGGGTATCAGAACCTATGCTCCACGATACACAACCCTGGTTTTGATCCCCGTGAACACTAGCTGTTCACTAAGGAAAAAAAACACATGACAAGGATGGGCACTTAGATCGTCATCACGATCGGGGTCGAAGCCATCGAAGAGACCCCCCCAAACATCGTCATGGTGATGGTTCTCCTTCTTCTTTCCCTTCTTCACATCATTCACCCTCTCCTTCCACATCTGGGCGTAGCCATAAAGAGCATAATGGTGAGGATAGAGGTAGGCAAAATGAGAGACCTCAACGAGAGAGTCGAGAGCGAGGATAAGGGCATGAACGAAGGGAAAGTAGGGAACAACATAGACATCATAGACGTCATGAAAGAGATGATCATGACAAACCCCTACTTGCCACTCGAAGTATGCTAGACATCATGGAGGTAGTGAGAATACCAACAAGGCCTCAAAAAGATACCCGGATCAAGCGCTTAGACATGAACAATATCCCACACTTCAAAGGGGGATACAACGCAGATCTGCAAAATCATTTACAGGCATTCCACGATGCCTGTGCCTTGCAAAACATAGAGAACGAGTGGCAGAAACTGAAGTTGTTTCCCAGGACACTCATAAAGGAAGCAGAGAGTTGGTACCGGTCCTTAGAACCGAAAACCATTAGGAGGTGGAGTACGTTGTTAGAACTCTTCAATGATAAATATCAAATGTACTCCAGAGTGTCTAACTTGCGTAAGAAGATCCAAGGATGGAAGCAAGGTACTCATGAACCCTTGGATGCTACCATGGGCCGCTACTACGCATTGTTACATTGTTGCCTGAGCCATGGTTATGCACAGCAGGATCAACTCCGCCACATCGTAGATGGGCTAAGGTATGAAACTAGGAGAACCCTTGGGACTTATGCCCAAGGGAGACTATCAGAACTTAGATCCCATGAAGTTCATCACTTGTTGGAACAAGTAGCCAAAGAAGAAGGGGAGCTATGAGAAAGGAAAAGTGCGAAAGAATATAACTGTGATCCCTCTCTTCGAAAGAAGGGAGTGAGATTTTGTGATGAAGAGGATGAGTCACCACTCGAAGAGTTGGTGAATAGGAAAACCTTGCCACTTCAGAAGGTAATGATGGAAGTATCGGCTAAGGTAGATGAAGTATGGAGCTCCTTAGATAGTCCCCTTGAAACTGTCCTAAAGATTGTAGAGGAATCTAAGGAGGAATGAAGTAGTGACAAAGATAAGAAAAAGTGGAGAGATTTAGGCCCTGCACATGACAAGGGTAAGGGGAAAATAACTATCTCTGATGAGGTTGTGGATTTAGACATAGAAAATGACAATGGATGTGAGATCTGCCAATATGACCATCCTAAGGGATGTTGTCCAATCATCTCACATCTACAAGAGCCTGCGGTGTATGCACTCAACCCGAGATTCAACAGATGGTAGATACCCAAAATTTTACCTTATCCCCAAGGTAACCCAAGATAGTTCCACCAACCGTTGACGTACTATCCAAGTGGAACTCCACCACAACCCATCGGACAACATTAGCAGTGGCAATACCCACAGTCATGGGGGATGCCATCGTCGAAACAACAGTACCCTTACCACCAACCAGACCCATATCGATACTATGTGCAGCAGCCGATTTCTCCAAGTGACTCCATGGATCACACAACTCCCCACCGTTACTACCAAGTTTGGGAGTACTTTAGAAGAACTCCTTCTCCTCCAGGAGATGCTCCATACCCATACCATCCTCCTAATCCATCTGCACCTCTTCCACTGGTAATTCCCATAACACCTCCTGCTCAAACAATGCAAGGCGATCTCCCCACTCAACCACAGCAACGAAATGCTACGAGAGCCGTAAACATTCAACCCGCTGTTGGTTTTGACAACCATAAAAAGAGAAGACCTTTCTTCAGAACCAAAAGCCCAGACAAGCTCTCACAACAACAAGCGATTGCATCTGTGATCACTCCTCCAACACACAAGGCTTCGAAGCACCCTTCAGTCCAACAACAGAGCTTAACGCATACGGTTATGTTAACAAATATTGTAACTGACTGGATCAAGGTAGGCCACCTTCCTAGGAAATTAGCTGACCCTGGAATTCCCTTAATCTATCTCCAAGTTGTCGGGAATGAACCTTATAAGGCTCTTCTTGACTTAGGTTCCGAAGTCAATCTAATATCACGAGAAATGTATCAAGCTTGGAACCTTCCCCAACTCAAGAAGAGCAACATTCAACTAGAGCTAGTTAACCAGTCCATCACCATTCCCTTGAGATTGGTGGAGGATATTGTTACCACTGTGTGTGGTTGGTCATACCCAGCCGATTTCCTGGTGATAGAAGTTAACAACAACGAAGGGGACTTCCCAATTATAATGGGAAGGGCATGGCTAAACACAATAGACGCATGCCTAGGGATTCACGATCTTTCCTTAGATATATCTAAGGTAAATATTTATGGAAAGATTGAGAAGAAGAAAGTTCCATGCATCACATACAGTGACTCAGAGGGTGATGACATGCAGGAATCATGGATGATGTAAAATTTAACATCTCATGCATGTAACCAGTGTGCACTAGAGGATAACATTCAAAGGTGCTTGTATGTAGCAACCACACAAGTAGTAGACACCCAGTGGTTGATAGCTAGTCAAAAGAGAAATCGACCAACATGCATGGAACGAACTCGGGAAACAACTCACGCCAACAATGAAGGCATAGATACATTGGAATATGAGCATCGCCAACTTCCACCCCTTAATCTAAGAACATCAATGGGGAGAAGTTGGACACTTTTAAGAAACTTAAATAGGCATTCATTATTTCAGATCTCTCCCTTTCCATTCAGTCATGGGGGAGATGGCCACCTATGCTAATCATTTGGGGTCTCAGTTCTTTTTATATTTTTGTTTTACACATTTTTGTTTTCCACGTTTCTGTTTTACATGTTTTTGTTTTACACATTTTTGTTTCACACGTTTTTGTCTTACACGTTTTTGTTTTACACATTTTTGTTTTATACATTTTTTCTTACACATTTTTGTTTTATAAATTTCTTTAACTTTTCTTGTTTTTGTTTTTCAACATCGTTATACTTTTTCATTTTGTGTGTGTGTGTGATCCACCTTGTAAGTTTGTCACCCAATAAGTGTTCTTCATGATGGTATGAACTGTGTTCATATTGATTGCCAATGTTTGGGTTTTACCTTTAAGTCATGATGTTAATACTAAGGTATGTTTCTTTTGATATGGTAGGCAATGAGTTCACTTCATCCATTCATCCACCAGTTTCTATGGTCTCTCTCGGCTTGGAAATGTACAGTCCTTTTCTAATAAAAACTTTAATGAATCAGTGACTGGGCATTTCTCAAACTAAGAAAGGACTCAAGGCTTGAAAAGGGTGTGACTTCAAGGGAACTTGATGCATTTGTGTTGGCCATTCTCTTGGGTGCTTGGATGTTTTCTTCTTGAGTTTTCTTGCCGCTTCGACGTTATCTAATTATCGGGAAGCTGAGCAATAAAAATAACAAAGTATTTGCATGGTGTGGTTCTCACACATAAACACATAAAACAAAAAAAAAAGATAGTGAGAATTCAAAGCACATCCCTTAGATGAAATAATAATTTGGGCTACAAGCACTAGTTATAGAACTCAAAATAAAAATGTTCCCTCTAACTAAGGCCCTTCTCGCTTCCCATTCTCTTCTCCTTTGTTTCGTCAAAATGGTAGTAACTCTTTGGGAAGGCATTATTATTACTTAAAGGGGATGGATTGGCCAAATGCATTAATGCAAAATCACTAGATGTGGTTGGTTTGAGGCTGGAGTTGGAATGAGATTTGCTAAGTTACATTAATCATGAAACATGCAAGGGGCTGTACACCACCTTGTTCTTGGGATTCCATTCCATTCTCTTCTCTCTATCCTTCTCTCCATTGTTCACCTCATTGCCAGTTGTATCATTAGTGTATATTTTGGTTGATACATTGTGTTATTTTTGGTAAATTCTTGTGGTTAAGACTTTAACTCTTGTTCCAATTGACATTCCCAAAGCCTACAGACTCTCTGAATGTGGGTTTTTCAGGGCATTACGGGCATGAGCCTGCTTTGGGGAGGACCCATTGACATTCCTATTTGGTGCACCAGTTAAATTCTTTTCCCTAACATTTTTGCAATTAATATTATTTTGTTCATTTCCATCTTGACATCCATTTCATCAATGTTATAGTTGTCCCTTTTTCTTCATCTTTCTTGTCTTTTTCTTTCTCCATTCTATCACTACCGGAGGCTCGCTATTAGTCATGGGGGTACGGGGCCCAATTTTTTCGATTTTCTCCTAGCCCCTACACCTTCGATAGTCATCATTAATATATCTCCATATCTGTATTGACCATACCACAACTCAGCCAATGGACCTTTCACCAAAGCAAGGTATCAACTGCATTGAGATTCATTTACACTTGCTAATATAAAGACTGTGTTGTGTGTGCAGATGGCAATCATGCAACAATGGATTGGATTTGGAGGTAACACTTGGAATGGACCAGTGCTAAAGCAGCTATGCAAGGAGCAAGATCGATGGCGTGCTTACGGATGAACAATGAAAGGTGCAACCTTGGCATTGGCAGCATGAACACTTCTTTCTCTCTCTCTTTCTTAGTTGCCAAATGAGGCCTGATGTAAATGTNCCTTGGCATTGGCAGCATGAACACTTCTTTTTCTCTCTCTTTCTTAGTTGCCAAATGAGGCCTGATGTAAATGTAATAAGGTGTTCACTCTTGTTGTCATGAACACCAGTTTTGTCATGTCTTGTAATGATGATCCATTCACATGTCATCCCATTAGTTCCATTTGAGTCAATAATCCCATACCGTCCCAATATTTTGTAAAGAACTCAAGGACGAGTTTTTATTCAGTCACGGGGGTATGATGGGCCCCCTCAAGAAGAGAAAAATCCATTTAGAATTGGCACACTAATCAATCACCATCCCTTTGGGGTTAGTGAAAGATATTGTGACCAAAATTAGTGGGTGGTCCTATCCTGCTGATTTTTTGGTGATCAAGGTTGAGAACTACAAAGATGACTTCCCCATAATTATGGGAAGGGCATGGGTAGCATAGTAAATGCATGTATGGGCATAAGGGATATCTCCTTGGAAATCTCCAAGGAAAATGAATTTGGAAGGCTAGAGAAGAAGTGTATTCCATGCATTGTGTATAGCAATAACGAGTGCAATTTCATGCAAAAGATTTGATCCATCAAAAGTACATACATTAAAGCATGCAATTAGTGTGCATAAGAAATAAATATTCAAAGGTGTCTATATGTAGCAGTCGTAAAATAGGAGGGCACCTAGTGGCTGATAGCTAACTTAGATAGTAGCACATTATGCGTGGAACTAGTTGAGAGCCTAACATGTGCTTATGTTGAAAGCATGGATGAACTTGATCAAGTTCATCACCAACTCTCTAATGATAAAGATGATGATACTTGTTGGGGAGAGTTGGAAATCCCTAATAACTTCAAGCAAGAGCCCTTAGAGTTGAAAACTCTACCAATTGGCATGGAGTATGCACTCGTAAACAATGGTAAGTGATGAGCGGCGAGGTAACCCTACACTCAACCATACAAATATGAGCATTTCACGCATGCTCTGGTCAAATTCCAAGGACTAAGTGCTTATGCACCCTTGTGGAAGAAGGATGGGTTGGTTGATCATTGTCTTCCGAAGCTTACTTGTATGTCACAATTGTATGGTTAAGTAAGCTTGAGGGATATGATTTTTATAGCTTTTATGTTTTCATGTCCTGCGCTAGTAGGGAAGGAGAGAGGTAACTAAGTGACTAATTTAACTTAACTACTCATTAACTAAGTTCTAATGAATCCTAACACCGGCATCCATTCCCACTTATTGTACACATCATGAACCAGTGCAACACTGCTAGGATTACCAAACGTTAATCGTTACTGGGTTACCAAGCATTACATGTATGCTCAAAGTGGCCATGCTTGTGTAATTTAATGATTTGCTTAATTGATCAAAATGAATTGCTGTGCTAATAATAGAAATGTAAAGTGCATAAAATAAAATAAATGCATAAGAAAATAAAATGAAAAAAATGCGTAAGAAAACAAATCTCAAGTGCTACAAGAATGAATCAAAGAGTTTGTCTTTATTTCCATACACAAGGTGTGCTCAGGTACACAATGCTCGAATAAAGATCCATCCATACTTAGACCTCCTCTGTGGGCACTTGGAAAATACTCTAACTTTCAAATAGACTACAAGAGTTTTGCTACTTGACTGCTAAAAGACTTCTCTTCAATTGTGCACCTAGGCACTGTATTTATAGACTTTGGAGCAACTACTCTAATAATTAGAGTAATCGCTCTAATAATTAGAATAACTGCTAAAGTAACTGCTAGATTAACCACTCTAATAATTAGAATAACTACTAGAGTAACCACTCTAATAATTAGAGTAACTGCTAGAGTAACCACTCTCATCATACCCCCATGATTGAATGAAAACTCATCCTCGAGTATAGAAGAAGAGAAACAAGTTCTTTACAAAATATTGGGAAGGTGTGGGATTATTGACTAACTGAAAATTGACGGTGGAATGAGATAATAGACTCAACGTGCCCAATGAACGGATCAATAAGCATATTACAACACTAGTGTTCATGACCATTGTGGTGAGCACTCGTACATAAATGACATCCAAGCCTTTATTTAGTAGCTTAAAGAAAAAGAGAGAGAGAGAAAGAAGATGGAGCATGTTGCCACCAATGCCAAGATTGCGCCTTCCGTTGTTTATCCATAGCCATGCCACCAAACTTGCTCCTTTCGTAAATGCTCCAGTTTGAATCCATCTTGAGTGCTTCCTCCAAGCCCAGCCCATTATTTGTATGATCGCCATCTACACACACAACACAGTCACAAATGAGCAAGGATAGATAATCCACAATGTAGTTGATACCTTGCCTCGATATGAAGTGCATTAGCTGAGTTGTGGTTATGGTAGAAACTAGTTTGGAGATTTATCACTGGAAACTACCCAGGGTGTAGGGGTTAGGCAATTAGTAAAATGGAAAAAATTGAAAAATTTGTACTAGGTCCTCCATGACTAAGAGCAAACCTTTGGTAGCTATAAGATGGAAAAATATGAGGAACAAGAAAGATGAGAAAAAATAACAATGGCAACGCCAATAAAATGGATGTCATGGATGGGGATGAAACAAGAGATGATTAATTGTAGGAAATGTTTAAGGAAAAGAACTTAACAATTACATCAAAAAGAAATGCCAGTGGGTCCTCCCCAATGCAAGCTCATGCCTTTTATGCCCTTACAAACCCACAAACCAAAGAGTTTGTAGGCTCTAGGAATGTCATTTGGAAGCAAGAGTTAAAAACTTACCCATAAGAATTCACCAAAGAAAAAAATGCATTAACCTAGAATGAACTAATGATAAAATTGGTAATGAGGTGAAAAATGGAAAGAAAGATGGAGAGGAGAGAATGGAATGGAATCCCAAGAACAAGGTTGTGTAAAGCCCCTTGTGTATTTCATGGTTAAGATGATTGAGTAGAGCTTCATCCCAAATCCAGACTCAAACCAACCACATTCAATGACCTTGCATCAATACACCTGGCCAATCCATCCTCTTGAAGCAATAAGAATGTCTTCACAAAGAGTGACCACCATCCCAAGGAGAGTGAGATGGAGAACCAAAAAGTGAGAAAGGGCCTTAGTTAGAGAGAACCTTCAAGCATGGGCAACATGTCTTTCCAGTTTCATAACCAGTTCTTGTAGCCCATATTACTTTATTATGTCTAAGGAGTGTGCTTTGAATTCTCACTTTTCTCCTTTTCTTTTCTTTTTCTTTTTTTCTTTGTGTGAGAACCACATCATGCAAAGAATTATTTTTATTCACTCAACTTCCTAATTTTTGAACAATGTCAGAATGGCAGAAAACCCAAGAAACAAGCATCCAAGCACCCAAGAGAATGGCCAGCAAAAATGCATCGAATCCCCTTGAAGTCACATCCTTTTCATCCTTTGAGTCTTTCCTTGGTTTGAAAAGTACCCAACCACCAATTCATTAATACATTTACTTAGAAAAGGGGGACTATATAGTTCCAATCCAAAGGAGACCATAGAGTTGTATGGATGAGTAGACGACATGGACTCATTGCTTGTTTTACCAAAAGAACCATATCTTAACATCAACATCGTAATTCAAAGGTAAAACCTAAACATTAGCAATCAATATGATATAATTCAATCCACCATCATGAGCACTTATTGGATGATGAATAAAAGTAAATCAAGCAAACAAAGAAATAGTAAAAATATGAACGATGGTGTAAAATAAAAATAAGTAAAGTTGAAAAAATATGTAAAAAAAATGTGTAAAACAAAAATCCAAAAAGAACTGAGGGCCTCGAATGGTTAGCATAGGTGGCCATCTCACCCATGATTGAGTTGGAAGGAGGAGATTCGAAATAGTGAGCAAGGTTTTCCATCAATAGAGGTAGCATGTGTACTGGCTATCCTAAGCTCATGGAAAGGTTTGGTTTGTTGCACGTTGACTAACAGTTCCTTGTTTAAGTCTCAGGTTTGTATATTGTCATGGATCTTAAAGGAAAAGTTGCATAAATAATATAAGGTCCTTTCCACAGTGTTTGAAATTTAGTATGTTGTCGCACATGTGTGAGATTCCAGTAGAGAACCTTATCTCCTGGTTGATATTTAACTTTCCTAATTCTTAGGTCATGACATTGTTTATTGAATGCCTTATGCAATTTGTTAGATGATAGGGTAGCTAGTCGATTTTTATCTAGCAAGTTAAGGGTTACTAACTGTTGTTTCTGTGCTAGATCAAGGTCAAGGTTGAGGTCACATACCATGGGTAGTGTATGAAGCTCAGTTTGAATGGGAAGCATTGGTAATTTAGCGTACACTAACTCATAGGGAGAGTAGCCTATAGGGAGTTTCCATGTGGAGTGGTATGCCTAAAGAGCATCGTTTAATTTAGTGCTTCAGTTTGGCCTAAACTTGCTAATAGTTCTTGTCAATATTTTCATAATCTCCCTGTTGGTGACTTCAACTTGACCGTTCGCTTGGGGGTGGTATGGTGTTGTCATTTTGTGTTCAACCCCTAAGTGTTACATTAATTTCTGAAAAGTTGCACTTGTGAAGTGTGTACCATTGTCTGAAATAAGTGCATGAGGCACACCAAACTTGTTTATGATTTGTTGCTGAGAAAATCGTGCAGTTGTAGATGATGTACAATCCTTAACAGCAGCTACTTCTACCCATTTAGTGAGGTAATCAACAACAAAAATAATATAAGCTTTTCCATTAGACATTGGTGTAATTGGCCTCATAAAATTAATTCCCCAAATGTCAAAGGGTTCTAATGGTTAGATCTAGTATTACTGACCCTCCATTCTAGCAATCATTCCCCCATCATGTTGACAGCGCTTACAAGATTGGACAAATTGATGGGCATCTCGAAACAATGTAGGCCAATAATATCCTACAAGCAAGATCTTGATGGTTGTTCATCTCCCAGTATAATGACTCCCACAAGGACCCTCATGAGCATCTTGGAGAACTCTCAGTTAATCTATATTGGGAACACACCATTGAACCAAGCCATTAGGATACACTTTGTAAAGTTACCCATTGATCTCTAGAAAGTACTTGGCTTGGTGAAGAAACTATTGTTTCTTCTTAAGGTTTAACTCTTGTGGAATTCGTTGGGTGAGGAGATAGGTAAGAATGCTACTTTACCAATTTTTCTCCATGGGTGATTGATTATTCACTACACTAGTAAAGAGGAATTCATCAGGGAAATAATCAAAAATTGGATACTCATCCTCTTTGTTGTCTCATCATAACCGAGATAAATAATTAGCAACTACATTCTTGGTGCCTTTACAATCGATCATCATAAGATCAAATTCTTGTAAGATTACAAGCCATCGTATGATACAAGGGCTTACCATTGGCTTATTCATGAGGAACCGGATTGTACTATGATCTATATGTACATATACTTTATATCCTAATACATAGTGTCTAAACTTTTCTAGTGCAAAAAAAACAGCCATTAATTCTTTATTTGTGGTAGTGTAGTTAAGTTGTGTACTAGTGATACTTCTACTTGCACAATGGATGTAGTAAGGATGCTTCTGGTCATCTAACTATGTAAGTACAGCTCCTAAGGCATAGTTGGATGTGTCAGTCATGAGATGGAATGGTTTGGACTAGTTAGGAGCTTGTAGAATGGGTTTTTCAACTAGCTTTTGTTTCAGAGTTTGGAAAGCTAGTTTGCATTCCTTGGTCCATTAAAAAGGAACGTCCTTATTTGCTAATTCTACCAATGGTTTGGAAACCTTTGAAAAGTTCTTAATAAATCTCCTATAGTAGCTAGTGTGTCCAAGGAATGACTGAATATCTTTAATAGTTTCTAGTTGATGGGTAATTCCTTGAATAACTTTGATTTTCTTGGGGTCTACCTCTATCCTTGTGTGTGAGATTTTATGCACTAGCACTATGCCTTCTTGGACCATCAAATAGCTTTTCTGCCAATTGAGCCTCAAA
>MNCI01026815.1:17505-36958 GCA_015680685.1 Gnetum montanum
GGGAGGTAACACTATGTTACCTTCTAAGTCTCACCAACACGGTTGTTCATCTTGATGGAGGATAAAGGTGAAGTCTGGTATATACTCATCAGGATGAATATCTACCACTTGAACTTGTTGAGGGACTGGCGGATCAATGTTATGTGTATTATGTTGCCGATTGTTTCTTGTTTCAGACCTAGGCGGGATGTGCTTTCGTACAAAGAAGGAGACATACTTGTATGTTCAGTGTGCAATGTATTCTTGTTTATTATTTTCTCAACCAACCCTAAGGGTTTGTTCCAACGATGTGAATGATTTCCTAAGTTCTAATTAGTGCACAAACAACTAAGTCCCTGGCAATGGCACCAATGATGAGCGACGAGGTACCCCTATGCTCAACCATATAAATACGAGCATTTCACACACGATCTAGTCGAATTCCAAGAAGTAAGTGCTTATGCGCCCTTGTAGAACAAGGAAAGGTTGGTTGATCGTTGTCTTCTCAAGCTTGGCTGTATGTCACGATTGTATGGTTAAGTAAGCTTGAGGCATACGATTTTTATAGCTTTTATGTTTTTATGCCCTGCGCTAGTAGGGAAGGAGAGAGGTAACTAAGTGACTAATTTAACTTAACTAATTAACTAAGTTCTAACTAATCCGAACACCAGCATCCGTTCCCACTTATCGTACACATCCTAAACTAGTGCAACACTGCTGGGATTACCAAACACTAATCATTACTAGGTTACCAAGCATTGCACACATACTCGAAGTGGTCATGCTTGTGTAATTTAATGATTTTCTTAATTGATCAAAATGAATTGCTACGCTAATAACATAGCTGTAAAGTGCATAAAATAAAATAAATGCATAAGAAAATAAAATAAAAGGAATGCGTAAGAAAACAAATCTCAAGTGTTGTAAGGATGAATCAAAGAGCTCGTCTTTATTGTCGTACACAAGGTGTGCTCAGGTACACAATGCTCGAATAAAGATTCATCCACACTTCGACCTCCTGCTGCGGGCACTTGGAAAATACTCTAACTTTCAAACAAACTATAAGAGTTTCCCTACTTGACTGCTGAAAGACTTCTTCCCAATTGTGCGCCTGGGCACTGTATTTATAAGCTTGGGAGCAACTACTCTAATAATTAGAATAAAGCGCTAGAGTAACTACTCTAATAATTAGAATAAAGCGCTAGAGTAACCGCTCTCATCACGTACAATTACAAGCATCACATTGTGGGCATGCACTTGGGAAAGGAACTGGAAACTAATTGAAAATCGACAAAAAGACTTTTAATGTCTAACTGTTCTCATGCCTCCTCCCCATGCACCTGAATGCTATATTTATAGGTCAACACAAGAATCATGATATCATGTATACGATATTGTATCTAGGCTATGATATTGCGTACTTGATATCATGTACCTAATATTGGGGCTTGGCAAACCACAATTCATCACTAGTTATTTATTTATTTATTTATTTTTAATAGAAAGGTCAAGTTGGCCTAGGACATGCACCTAGGCTAGCAACATAACAAGTGCAAAGGAGGTGCTAGCACTAGGCTTTAAATGCAACACTTGTGAGTACTAAGCTATGCGAGCGAACCAAGTGACTAGTTATTGTTAGTGGAGGGGTTTGGTTAATACAATGTTTTGGCATACCTTCAACATCAAAGGAGAGTGCACTTGTAGGAATTACTTTTGATAGGTCTAGAATAATTTAGCTCTTATGGAATGGAATAAACTACCAAGACAACGATTGGTTGGGAAAATATGGATGAAGAATGAGTTAACTTTATAGTTGTGTTTAAAGAAAGATATATGTCCAAAGAGTACAAACAAGCAAAACCAACAAGTTCTACAACGTAGAACAAGGCAACCTCTTGGTGTTAGACTACGGTGCAACTGTTTCTTTTAATGCCTAACCCTACTTCTATTTTCATTTGATATCCTTATCAATTTTATTATGTTGCATATTTTATTTTATCCTTGATACTCTTTCCGTTATGAAAACTCAAAAATGCTCGTGCTTCCCAATTTCAATATGCACAAAGGTTTGAAAGAGGCTGAAGTTTAATTTGATTTCTTCTCTTTATTATAATGGAGAGGATCCCAATTTGTTTAATGCTAGATCTCCTTCCATCTGTGGATGGAATAATTTTGCTCTGATTAATAAAAGTCCTCTTTCTAACAGAAAAATAACATACTAAATCTAATGCTTTGGAGGAGAAGAGTTACTTCAAATGACACTCGTTAGGGGCTTGATTCCAAGTTCAAAGCCTAACGCGTACGCAGGGCTGGAATCTCAGACGCCTAACGCATACGCAGGGCCGGAATTTCAGGTATCGTCTGAGAGTAGGTATACATCAAAAGTAGCCATATTCTGCTTGTATTAAGTTATTTTATACCATTTACTGCAAAAATGCGGGCAACTTGATCGTATATTTCCAAACCTGCGCATACGGGATCTTAGATAGTCTTGGTTATCAACTATAATGTCAGTGGGACGACTTGCACTTACTGTGTACGAGCAGTTCAGTTCTTATCAAGAGAGAAAATGGGCAAACAGAAGGTAGTGGGAAAAAAGTGCAAGGGTCACAGGTAGGGTTTACAATGACGTAGGAAGCAGAGTCAATGCATAGAGCATACGCCACCGTACAGAAAATTTACAACGCTAATCAACGTAACGAGTAAAGGCGAGCAAAAGTTTCACCGACACTAGTTCCCGGTTTTACATGAGAGGGTAAATGTACCTCGTAACTATCGTGCTGCCATTGCAATTTCTTGTCCGGATAATGCTGCACTGGCAATATCTTGTCTGGATAACAGGATTCCCTGGAGGAGTCGTTCTCAACTTATTTCAGTATTCCATTGATCAAGGGTCCACGTATTGATTACGGGACTTTTGGACGGATAGCCACGTTCTGCAAAGGTTCCCCTGACAAATTAAATTCATATGAAAAGGGCTCAACTTACGTCAAGGGTCAAGATATTTAAGTGTATTGATTAAGCTTTGATCCATTTCATGTCCGTTCAATGAAAATTGAAAACAGCCGCACGCGCTTGCGTACAGATTAAGCTTTCTACCAGGGGCTTCAAATTCTAAATTCGTGAATAAGTCTTTGTTTTGTTAATAAAACAACCAACTTATAAAGTATAAACACAGCACTGATTAACGTCAGCAGCAGTTGTTAAAATTAACCTGGATACGTCGTTACACACGGAAACAAAAACAGTATTTAACTGATCAGGAATCAAATTTGAAATCCACTGTGAAAAACCCTCTTATTTTAAAAAATTGGCGAGTACGTTTTCAACCTCCACGCGTTTCAGCATGATTGGGATACCATCGGACGGCCAGATCTTGCTTTGAGGTCCAGTGATCTCAGTAATTGTAATGCGTGGGCTTGTTTTTATTGGATCAGCCAAGTACCGGCGCCGTCGTCAAATGACCGAAAATGGTAGACGGACAAAACGTTTTATAAATAATTATATCACTCACACTCTCCCTTCTCTCTCTCACTGTAACCACTGGATAATACTCTGCACCTGGCGCTGGCATCTGGATCTCAAACCTCGCAAAATACTTGTTCTCGTTTTTTTCTTTCTTTCTCGTGCGCTGGATCAGGGCGATTCCTATAGAATCGGGGAACCTGTTTCGGAACTTGGCAAATCGGGCTTGAATCTACCGAAGTTTGCGTAGATCTGAGGGTTTGGTAGGGCGAGGGTTCGGGTTTAGAAGATTCTTGTCATGACGAGAGAGAAGCGGTCTCTGGACTCTAAGGATGAGGGCCCGCCGGAGGAAAAGCGCCCAAGGGTTCCTCAGCTTGCCAGGTATTTCAATCCTCTACAGCTCAAACCCTGAATTAGTAATTTCTTGAGCTATTATTGCGCTTTGATGTCTAATTAAAGCTCTAATAGATTCCGTTCCACGTTTCTTGGAATGATTTTGCACTATTCTAGATCATTGAACTATTTTCATTTTGTTTCCGTTAGGTATGGTTTTGTATTTAACCGATCTTTGCATATGCTTTGACCTCTTTACGAATTTTCCTCTTCAAAGTTTAGTTACGCATAACGTTGCTATTCCAAAACCGATTATAGCGCCCATTTATAGTGAATAGGAGAAGCTTAGCGTTTAATTTCTTAATCGTGTCAGGATTGTGTTATTTCTGTGTAAACATAAAACGAAAAACGAAAATGTTAGGACTTGATAACCAAGAGAAAAGTAACGAACCTTGTAGAAACTAAATTACGTTATTAATATTATTAAATTTGAGAAATTCTAGATGTACAAGACACATAGCTTCAGCCAAAACAATTAATGTCAGTAATTTTTTCAACATATTATTATTTTAATATTATTTAAAATATTTTAACATTGATGTACAAGGACGGGATATTCTAGGTAGAAATTTCAATTTTTGCCTTTAATTACTGGTTTCTTTAGTAAATTATCAATTTATGAAGCTGAAACTGAAATTTTATTACATAAGGAACGGAATCCATTGTGAATTTAAGGTGATAGTGAATGGCTTTCCTGTGAGTTTTCCTGCAAACTTTAATCAAATCATTTGCAATGATTGGACTAAACTATAGCTACGTTTTTTTCTTAATCCTACAAATACAATAATGCGATACAAATACATATATAAGTAGTTCATACATGAATATGCATATTATGAAATCTATATGTTGCATTTGTAAAGTTACTATTTTGCGATGTAATTTATAATGTATTTTTCAAAAATTAAACACAAAACCTATCATTCTAATATACTATTGAATAAATTTGATTAAATTCATTAAATAGTGTAATACTATTTACGACATATAAAATCTTTGTAATACGGTAATTTAGGAATATATTAGTAATGTAATAATCAATCCTGGCAATTCAGCTAGTAAGCTCATCCAATGTTAGTATCTATGATATCTATTTCAGAGCTGAAGTACTTAAGAATGCATGTGTACTGACTGGATTTTATTGATTAAATTTGAATAATTGTTGAGCTTTGCAACATTTTGATTTTCATGTGAAACTGGAAAAACAGATGTTATACTTCTTCATCGTGTTCATTGTTGCTGGCATTATCATTACCTTCATTCTTCTATCAACTTTGGATAAACTGTTAGTGTAGGTGAGTGAACACAAGAAAATATACAAAAACATCCTGGAATACACAGCATTCCAAGAAATAAAGTTTAATATTTGTTTTTGATGTCCCCATTACTGCTTGGTCAATTTATCAAGTCTATCTTAATTTTTCATGAAAATGAAATATCTGTTCTCTCAATCCTATGTGTCTTCGGATGTAATAAAGCTTCATTTCATTTCAATATTTTGGAAATATTGAACATTTTAGTTCTTATTATATTATGATTTTTGGATTTTGTTTATATAATACTGAAGCCAATATAATTAGGTACTACACTTTATCATATGGGCTTCCTTGCATCAGTTGTTTCTGTAACCAGTTGCCATCCTTATGCCAGCGTGTATGCAGCTTGTACTGCGTCCTTAAGTTGGAGATATAGATTTGAACCTTGAACCTAATAGTTATGAATTGATTGCTTTGACCATTAGCCAAGGCTCGACAATAATAAATTGCAAATGACCGTTTAAACTACTAGATATATGTTACAGGCTTAGGAGTAACTTGTTCTCTATTCAAGAGTAGAAATGAACCAGACAGTTATAACGTGTAACACATGCTTGATGTAACATATGATAGTGATTATGGTAAGAGTTATTCTACAGTGTTTAATGTCAACAAATAAATGAGGTGCTTTATATATTAGTTTCCTTTAGTTCCAGCTTATACATGGGTTTACATTTACTGGAATCCAAAATTCCATTTGTGACATGCACATATTAGAAGCTGGCTTAGATTTTTTTTAAAATTTTTTGCTTGCACTTTGGATCCTATATATGATATATCTAGGTTTCTTGGTTTATCCTGATACAAACAAAATTTGAAACAAATGCTTATTAGGGTTTCACATGAAATGAAAATCTCATGTTTCAAATTAGTATACAGGGAAATATCAAGAGCGCACAGGAGGATGTGACTCAAGAAAAGTTGTAACAAAAGTTATGGAGTACTTAAATAATTATATTTCAAAGATCCTATAATAGTAGGCTATTGATAATTAATTTTATAAGATAATTAGGATGGCTGTAATTGATATTTCCATGATACATTCAGATGTGAATATACCTAAAATTTTTTAGGGAGGCATCACCAACGTGGTCAGATCATGTAGCTTGTGGTTCTGTAAGTCACAGGTTCAATTCCAACCGGCATGCTAAGAGATTGTGACATTTTTCTTGAGTTCTACCAAAATATTGTGTTGGCTATATGGCCTGATGGTACATATAGTCATAATTTTGGTTCCAACAATCCCTGTGAATATATCTGAAATTATTGATTTTACTAGATTTCTGTTAATAGTTATCTAGGTCTCTGTAAACGTTATAATGCTTACAAAGCATAATGCTTTTTGGCAAACTTAAGAATTTTTTGCTATGTTTTTCATGTTGATAAAAATATACATACTTGTATGCTTCTACAAAAATTTAATTTGTAGTAACAGTAGACAGTATTTGTTATAAGTTTTAACACGCACAAGATTTCTATTGCCTATGTTAGTGTTAATGCAACTTGGTTTTTGGTTTTATCAGTTCTTTGTATGTGATTTGCACATCACATTGGTTTTTGGTTTATCAGTTTTTTTTAATGTGATTTGCACATGATTTTATGTTGTTGGATATACTGCATTTAGTGATATCAGTTCACTTGTTAGAGCATGTGGCTTAAGGTTTTACAAGTCGTAGGTTCGATATTTAAGGGGGTATACTTATACATACTACTTGGGGTATAGTAAAAACAATTCAGAAAATGCAAATAAACAAAGATCTAGCTCTTCATAGAGACGAATGACAAAAAAGAATTCATCTAGCTGACCCCATTTTTTGGGGACAAGGCTAGGATGATGATGATGACATATTCAGAGATTGCAGTGTCAGGGAGATAGCAAGCAATACAAAATTATTGTCAGATTCTTCACCTGCCTTAATGGCTTAGTCCATGTTGTTGGGATAAGGGCACTAATATAATGATGATACTGCATTTAGCGACCATAATTCAGTTTTATCAAAATAAATGAAGATAACAGTTGAACATACAAACACTTTAATATGCTGATTTATCTATCGTATGTAAATATTTATTATTTTTATTTTCTTTTTCTGAATAGCAAAGCTATCAAAATGATTTGTATATTAATTCATTCCCATAATAAATATGTGCTAACAATATGCTTATATAATTTTAAAGGATCAATAAGTTGTAGCTGCCATTAAGGCTTGTTTCTTGCATCTTTAGGCCTCTTTTTGAGTGGCTATTTCCAGGCTTGAACCCATGTCTTCTGACTTGAGAAACAAGCATGTGCCATAATGGCTGAATCTGAACTTTGTCCACTATATCCTTAGGGACTCTTAATCTCTCTCAATCTCCACATGGATGTTATAAGAGAGTTTTATCATTTTTTGTTACTTAGAGTGTCATTATATTATGTTTTGTTTGTTTGAACCTTTTTCCATCTCATATTCTTTTTATTAGGTTTTCTTCTGTTTAGCTTTTTTGTTTGTTAAATTTTTTTAAAAAATAATAGTTTTACTTTTTCAAAAACTAGCTGTTATATTTCTTTTAATTTTTATTATTTTTAGCTGACCCCATTTTATTGGGAAAAGGCTAGGATGATGATGATGATAGTTTTTATTTATTTATTTTTAAAATTAAATTTCCCCATAAACCAACCTTTTTGTGTGTGTAAAACTAACAGTTGCCCATTACATTTTAATTAGTCGTTAAACGTAATGTTATTTATTCTCTCTCCAATTCTTGAGAAATCTATTGCAACTGATGATAAATATAGTATGATTCAAAAGATCTTGCAAAAAAATAACATGCAAGCTATGGATGGAACAACAGATTTCCATTTTAGTTTCAGTATTAATTTTCCTCTAAAACTAGCCTTTTTGTGTGTGTAAAACTAATGGTTATCCATTATGTCTCAACTAGCCATTAAATGTAATGCTATTTATGCTATCTCCAATTCTTTAGAAATCCATTGCAACCGATGATAAATATAGTATGATTCAAAACATCTTGCAAAAAAACAATATGCAAGCTATGAATGGAACAACAGATTTTCAGTATTAACTTCATTTCAGTTGGAGTGTCTTTTAAAATAGTAAAGTGAGAATAAAATGCCTTACCTTGTTTGTTGAACAAATTTTTCACATTTCGTTAACTTGTTTTTCCTCGCCACTATTTATTCTTTTTATAAGCTTGCTATATGTTGCTACAGGGACTATTCCTACTTGGAAGGCATTTTTTCTAATTACTTTTAGTTGTAAAAATTATCAAGTTGTGCGTGGAATCTTAGGCATCAATGATTAAAAAGTCAGGAAAAGTCTTTTTTGCTACCTAGGAAAAGCTAGTAAAGGTATTATAAATGAAAAAGACAGACTACAACCAACTTGAAAAATATTTATATTTTCATTCTCCATTTCATTCAGATATGCAAAACTGCTTCTGAAATACTTTAAAACTGAAAACATTAAAAAAGAAACAAGCCAGTTAGCATAAATGAAGTGATGTATTTGTTGGCAACCATAAAAATATTCATACTTAAGAATTACAAATCAATTGTAACACTGTGTGAACAAATAATACATCATTATCTTACAAAATTTATTGCCCCTGTAAGTTATCATGTTTCCAAACAATTACAGGAACATCAACTTACACGGATATGGCAATCTCAGATGCAATGAGGTAAGTGTAAAAGTCCTTTTTAACCAACTTTTTCAGTTTATAGAATTCTTTAATATTAAGGTGTATAGGATTCCCTAACCCAATTAAATGCTTGGATTACCTAGAAAGACAAATATATTAAATCTGAGGGCAACCTATTATATTTTTCTATGCTTCAAATGCTCAAATAGCATTGAACAAATATATTGAGTCCGACGACAAACATGATATTATTTATAATATATGCTTGACATGGTGCCCAAATACCATTGAACAGGTTACTAATTGTTTTTTTTCTCTCAAAAAGAAACTTGGTAGATACGTACTATTAACATCAAACATTATCATATCTTATATATATAGAAATG
Source organism: Gnetum montanum (assembly GCA_015680685.1). Classification (NCBI taxonomy): domain Eukaryota; kingdom Viridiplantae; phylum Streptophyta; class Gnetopsida; order Gnetales; family Gnetaceae; genus Gnetum; species Gnetum montanum. Next base: position 26,690 of record MNCI01026815.1, read on the forward strand.
ATGGTAAGAAATAAGGATTCGTTGTACATTTTTAAAATATGCGTGCTTTGGTTGAGGTAGATCATAGAAGTACCCATTAGAATCTTCACTGCTTGATAGTTGTGTTCAGCGTTTGGGAAGATGATTGAGATCTGGCAACCATCCTTAAAACCATTAATAACTGGAATGTAGGTATAGGAAATCTGTGTGCCTTTTACAATGTAGTAAGGAAAACCGAATGTGTAGAAGCCAAAAATTGATTGCAAGCTCTTTTTATTTTTTAATTTATTTTTTGAGTTTTTACAAACCGAATCAAACAAGTAATGTTTTTCGTCATGATGCGTGGCTTCCAAAAAGTTAGCAAACATTTGCGAAAGTTGGAATTTAAAAAGCAAAATTTTTCTTGTAATTTTTAAAAAAGTTGGGAGTACAGACCTTTCTGAAGAAGTTGCTATAAGTGGAATTTAACAGTGAATTTACCCATAATTTAAAAAAAGGTAAGAAAAAATTTGGTCTGCAAAGGAAACCTTTTCTTGATGCTTTTGAAGGTGGCATTTTCGGCTGCAATTTTTTTTTTTGAAACCTTGGCATTTTGTAGAACTATATCTTCTATATAAGCTAAACCTTTGGCTTTGCCTCTGCGGTTACCATGTGTATCGATATTTCTTTTTGCTGGAAATTGTGCACCTACACGTTTTTTTTTTGATATTTTTAACATGTAAGCTGTACGTTGTTCGACCATGGCCGTAGCATTGCATGCTGTTGCAGCATCAACATTCTTTAAAAATTCAATCATTTCTTATCATATAACATATTCAGCCAAAATTTAAGGACAAAAGTTTGTGTAATTGGAAATATATAATTATGACTAGGAAATGTGACATTTCTGGGTAAAGATGAAGTTACATATCTTTCTTGTTTTTTGAACAGTTTACAATGCACCTCGTGTAACCTTTGAGTAAGGAATGCTACATGAGTGTTGATGTTTCTAAATATATTCTTTTTCTTATCATTTTCTAGTGTAATTGTTGAAGCTCTGAAGGTGGATAGCTTACAAAAGCTGTGCTCATCTCTTGAACCAATTCTGCGACGAGTGGTTAGTCTATGAACCCTCTATTTTGTTATATTTTTCAAATGTTTTTCCTCCTGATTTTAAGAGTGTAATTGTTTTTGAAAATTTTCCTAATCATTTCCTGCATTTATTCAAGTGGCCTGGAAGCATCTTTGTTCTACTATCATTTTGTTTTGTTTTTGTTTTTAATGGTTGAAAACGTTGTACATTATTTTTTGACCTTTCCTGTTCTATGCTGTTTCAATTATACAGAACAAAATTTTTTTAGGACATTTCTTTTTCTTTTCTATTTTTTTTTGTTGTTTGACATTTCGACATGTATTTCGCATTTCATGAATCAAACAGGTTAGTGAAGAGGTGGAGCGCGCCCTGGCTAAGCTTGGACCAGCTAGATTGGGTGTAAGGTGTTATCTATATTCTCTTTTTATCTTAAAACGTTTTTTAAATACTATATCTATATTGTAGTTTTGTATCTTAACATTTTTTTAAATTTTCTTTTGATTGCATCAACAGTTTTGTATTAATTAAAGTAGCTCATATTCATAGGGTACCTTTACCGATACATCGAAACTTTCTGAAGCCTTGTTTAAAGCTTTATAAAATCTTCAGTTTCAGTTTCATTTTTAAACTTTTCATTCCTGCACTTTTCTAAAGCTTGCGTTACTTCATTATAACTAAATGATATTTTTGAAGCAAAGCTAAGAAATTAAAACCCGACACTGCCCTTCGGGAACGCGAAATCGTATGTCTTCGGGCAACGAAATGGTGTTTCCGAACTGCAGTGGTCATGTTTACAGTTATAAATGAGAAAAAGTGGGGATAATTGTCCTTTACGGGTTCACCGGTTTTGTAAAACTGCTGAACCATGGCAATACTGCTTTTAGGAGGTATTTGTTATGGAAATGCCATAACATGAACATTGCGATCAACAAACATTTTCCCAAATAAAATACTAGACATCAAAGCATAGCGGGAACAATTTTGTTTGGGAAAAAATACACATCGAAGCTTACCATAAACCAAAAAATAAAAACAGAAGAACATATGATGTATTAGAACTGCAAAGTAATTACAGACAACGGAGAAGAGAAACAGAATTGCTGAGGAATAACAATTTTTATTATAGCAGCATCAATGCAATCAAACAATTATCATCGAAAACAGAACATCGTAAAAAATAAAATTTTAAAATTTCCTTTTAACGACCAATACCAATATTCACTCAAAGCTATCTAATTTAATCTGGTTTAATGATGCATTGTGGCATAAGATTTAGAACCAAAGTCGAATGAAAGTCCAAATCTTGGTTTTTTTTTATAATTTTTTATCTTTATTGGCTATTGCAATCATTGTAACACCTCCCTCAGACACCCTAAAAAAATTGCTTTCAAGATCCAGACACTGAAGAACCCAGAAAAAGGATCATGGTAATGTTTACGAACATTTGATGTAGCAACTCAGTAACATATTAACCTCAAACCGGCTGCTGAAGAAAGCAGCGGACCTAAACAAGCGGAGGTGAGGCTGTGCAGTGGCTGAAGCGAACTTGGAAAAGTAGATCTTAGGCTGTGCAGTGGCTGAAGCGAACTTGGAAAAGTAGATCTTAGGCTGTGCAAATATATTCCAGTCTTAAACAGGAATTCTAGTTGTTATTTTATGTTTATTTTGGTGGGAGGTTCGACCAGGAATCGTTCATTTGATAAGGAACTGTTCAAAAATCTTTGGTAGCTACTGCTTGTGCGATCTAGTTTAAACATATAGCTTTTATTTCTTTTAATTTAAAATCCTAATTTTTAACTCTTTTTTAAGTATTTATCTTGGATCTATAGCAGTTTCCGAATTCCTTTTAAGTTTTAACCAATAATTTAACTTTGCCTACTGGAAGCAGACTTGTGACGATAGATTTTGAAGCCAAGGCTCTTATCACTAAGCTAGCACCTCATTGGTAGCTTTTTATGATGTCTGTTATGATACGTTAATGTATTTAAAATAATCAAAATTATTCTTTTGAACTAGTTATGTTATTTTCTTACCTTATAAGAGTATTGTAGTGTATCTTACTTTTACAAGCACGTCCAATGCGTTTCGGATCCGTACCTTAAAAACACCGAACATTCGCAAAATGGAAACCCTTCAATGTCCCTAAACCTAACGAGGCACAGAAAACACATGGGTACTAAAATGTAGTACACTGCCGTTGCTAAGGAAAATGCAGTGGTTACCAGTTTGCTGTTGTCTGGTTTGAATTTTTAAGGCTCTTTTTAACACAGCAATTCCGTTTGCAATTAAGATTTCATGCCCGAGCTGATGATGTTTTGTCTGTCTAATTCTTTATGTGTTGCAATCCAGAGCATCTCCAAAGCGGATTGAAGGAGGAGATGGAAGAAATCTACAACTTCATTTTAGGACAAGGCTGTCCCTTCCACTTTTCACTGGTGGGAAGGTTGAGGGAGAGAGGGGTGCTGCAATTCATGTTGTACTTGTTGATGCCTCTACGGGTCAGGTCGTAACATCTGGACCTGAATCATGCGTGAAGCTGGATGTTACTGTTTTGGAAGGAGACTTCAACAATGAGGATGATGATGATTGGACACAAGAGGAATTTGAAACCCATGAAGTGCGGGAACGCGAAGGCAAGAGGCCTTTACTGACAGGGGAGCTGCAGGTTAGCTTGAAAGAAGGTGTAGGTACACTTGGAGAGCTTATGTTTACAGATAATTCAAGTTGGATCAGGAGCAGGAAGTTCAGGCTTGGGATAAAAGTTGCAGCAGGCTACTGTGATGATGCAAGGATACGGGAAGCCAAGACTGAGGCTTTTACTGTTAAAGATCACAGGGGTGAACGTGAGTTTCTATATTTTTCCTTTTCTTCGGCGGATTTGGAATATACATAAAATTTGGAAATATTTTTAAAATAGTTGCACTCAAAAAGTCTTGCATGTTCTATCTGGTTATATAAACATGATTGCTCTCGATGAAGTTTGACCCAGTTGCATCTTGAAACTTTTGTCAGTTTACAAAAAACATTATCCTCCGGCACCGAATGATGAAGTTTGGAGATTAGACAAAATTGGTAAAGATGGGGCATTCCACAAGAAGCTGAATAAAGCCGGAATTCATACTGTGGAAGAGTTTATGAGATATGTTGTTAGGGAACCTCAAAAGCTGCGAAATGTATGAAACCTAACATTTTATGTAGTTCCAAATTGTTTTCGACATTTTTTATGTTAAATGCCCATTTCTATTTGCAGATACTCGGTAGTGGCATGTCAAACAAGATGTGGGAGAGTACGGTGGAGCATGCAAAAACTTGTGTTCTCAGTGGAAAAGTCTATGTCTACTACTCTGATGTTCAGCGAAATGTTGGTGTTGCTTTCAATAATGTTTATGAACTACGGGGACTAATAGCCAATGGGCAATACGTTTCTGCCGAGGCCCTTTCAGAGGCCGATAAGGTACATTGATTATCAGATTTTAATACGCTATTTTATTTTGCTAAAAAGTCTAGGTGTAGAAAGAGCTCATGATTTTCTTCTTGATTTTTATAAAAATCCTTTTTCTTGGTCTAGGTGCATGTGGATGCTCTTGTCAAGAAAGCGTACGATGATTGGGATTCTGTAGTAGAATATGATGGTAAGGAATTGATAGGAATAAAGTCAAATAAGAGAGTAAGCACATCGCGTACAGAATCTGCAATGCCAACAGTTAATTATCAAACTCCGTACAACCAGCAACCATCCATAACTTGTGATCCTGTGGTAATCCAAGCTGAGCAAGCTACAGTAAATTCGGGGCTGACCTTAGGAGGTGGAACAGCCATCTATCTTGCTTTATTAAGACAATCATTTTCAGTATTGGAAGATTTTAATGCATACATGAAGATATGAAATTAGTACGAAGATTTCCTAATTGTCCCTTCGGGGCCCTACTATAATAATATCTCTGAAATTTTGCAGGTTGCGCTAATACTGCAGCTTACGGTGATAGGTCCCTTACAAGATATACGCCAACAGCCCAGACCCTACCAGCTAATAGCCAGTTAACCTACAGCAATCTTGGTTACGCAGCATCCAATGCAGTTGTAGCAGGAAACCTCCCTGCGCTGCCTTCTTCAGATACGGCAATGGGACTTGCATTAGCCCCTCCTCAAAATTCTATGCAAGGTTCGGTTCCATATCCACCATTTTCCAATGTAATCCAAACAGGAAATGTTTCATCAAACGTGCCCGACGACTGGTCTACTGCTAGAGAGACCAGGTCCCAGGTTGATGATTTATTCTCTGAAGAAGATATCCGTTCTAAGAGCATGGAAATGCTTGAAAATGAAGATATGCAACATCTACTTCGCATGTTCAGTATGGGGCCAGGTGTGGTAAATACGCATGACGATAGTTATAATTATGCTTTCACACCGGCTAATCATTTTACATATGGTGAAACGGGGACCCGGAGCTCAGGGAAGGCTGTTGTTGGATGGCTGAAACTTAAAGCAGCTTTGCGTTGGGGGATTTTCATAAGGAAAATAGCTGCTGAGAAAAGGGCTCAAATTGAAGAGCTGGATGATTAACATGGAGCTGGTTTTCCTGTCTTGTTGGATTTTCTGGAACTTCTTGGTCCATTTGCAATGATGTTGTACATGTGTATTCTGACATGAAAGGAAAGGCAGCTGCACTAGATTATTTAACAGGGCACTGCCAATCTTTTGTTGCAGAGAGGTCGTTCATGATTGTTTTCAATCTTTTGGTTAATTTTTTTTTAACTTAACGCAGAACGAACATTCTCCAAGTTTATCGACATGTGCAGGAACATAAATTAAATCGTATGAAGCTTCGATGTAAAATAATCATTAGCAGGTTTGGCCATACGAATCATGATACTATATGGCAACTTTTCTGCAATCTAACATGCATTTCTCTGAGATATCAGAAATAACGGTTTTAAATATCTTATGTTTATTTATTGGAAGATGTTTTACTCTTACGGTCTCTACAGCCTACAGAATGCTAGCGGTTACTGGAGTTTACAGTTTGAAAGATTTGCGTGGTACGTGACGGTGGAAAGGCACAATTAGAAGAAGGTAGACTGGATTGAATAGATGCGCACTACCGGGGAAACATGAAAAAAGCTGTTTCCGTTTTATCTTTGTATCGAATTTAAGTTTATGGCTGTGATTTAACGGATGGAGCATTTATACACAATATTTCTGGGGACCAAAAAAACGCGGCATGTACTTTTAATCACATAGTCCAAGGCCGAGGCTGAGGCCTGTGGATGTCAGTTTTTTTTCTGCGTATTTGTTTTCCGAGGCTTAAAATATTTGGAGTTTTCGCATGCAAAATCATCTGCAAGGGTTGTGTTCTGCCTGCCACTTCAAATTTTAATTATTAACAGAACGTGGTTTTCATCTGTTTACAGTAGGGAGAGGTGTCAAGTTCTTCGTTTTCGTGCGTTGATATCGTATGTTGGAGTTTTTACACTCTGTTGTAGACTACAGATACCCTTTTTCGCTTTCAGGATCTTTTTAGTATGGAGATGCGTTATTCCTGAACACACTATTCGAAAACGTAGATTGACTTGTGTTATTCAAAGGTCATGACTTTTCATCAAGTCTCTTGCTTTGATCATCAGTAGTGAACACACCTCCGATACGGAGATCGACTTGTATAGTTTGTCATTAGTGAACACACCTCTAAAACGGAGATCGACTTGTATAATTTATGATACGGAGATCGACTTGTATAGTTTGTCATTAGTGAACACACCTCTAAAACGGAGATCGACTTGTATAATTTATGATACGGAGATCGACTTGTATAGTTTGTCATTAGTGAACACACCTCCAAAACTGAGATCGACTTGTATAATTTATGTTGGTTCATGTTTTGAGTTTGTGACTCGTGAACTTTATTCTGATGGGAATTTTCCCAGCGTGCAACTCATTTCTTTGATTTTAATGCTGTAGCTTGTTTGTTTTGAATGATGGTTTGTTTCAACATACCAAACTTATTCACACATGTCGAACTATTGCTTTATTTTGGCTGAGAGGCTAACATGTCTTGTGCAATGGGGGGAGGGGAAGTGTATTTTGTCGCCTTCCATGTTATGCGCCAAGGAGTTAAAAGAGTCATTGTAGGGGAGTTGAATTTGAGAAGTCAAGGAGCCAAAGAATCACTATAGGGGAGTTGAATCTTTATTTGATTGATGCATTTTGACCCTTGAGCTCCTCATTCATTTCTTTATATTCCCTCACCCACATGCACGACGTGTAGGGGAGCCAAAGAGTTATTGCAGATGAGTTGAATTTTTATTCAATTGATGCCCTTGACCCTTGGGCTCCTCATTTGTCTCTTCGTACAAGGAAGCCAAAGAGTCACTGAAGGGAGTTGAATTTTTATTTGATTGATGCCCCTTGACCCTTGGACTACCATTCGTCTCTTTGTATTCTCACATGTAGGCCTTGACGTGGGTAATAATGAATATTTATTATTATAAATGGTGGGTAATATTGAATAGTTATTATTATTATAAACAGTACGATTATAGTAATAATGAATATTTTTATTATAAATAGTGGATAATAATGAATATTTATTATTAATAAAAACATTGACAATTATGATCATGGTGATGGTTAGGTGATGATGGTTATGGTGTGATATAGTATTTATAAATATTGAACTTAGGCATTATGTTACAATATTAAGAGGTGCAATATTGGAATTCGTGCTTTTTTTAAAAACATGGATCCTACTGCCTATTAGTGCCAATAGAGAAGGCAAAGAACACTCTCTTCAAGATCAGCAACAACAACCATCTACTGCAATAAGTAATGTGATTCATGTAGGTCGTGGTAGTGAGCATGCATGTGGGTATGGTCGAGGTAGAGGATGATCACGGATTATAGAAACTAAAAATCCAGAATCGATGACTGCAGAGAAGAGAAGATTTTGAAAACAAGAAGCAAAACGATGTGAATGAGAACGACAACTAATTCTACGAAATTCAGGAGTATGTAATTTATGCAATTTTTAATATTTCAAAACAAATATTTATCATAGGGAAATCTTCTCATTTTATTTACATACTTACATTGCATATATATTTTTAAGTTGTGTCAACTTCAAATCCCTTTTCATCACTTAGAAATTTATCCAATGCAATGATCCACATTATTGATGCTAATAATGTAAATAATCAAGAAGAAATGCAGTTTGGTGTTTGGCCATACTCAAGTTGGTACATATTTTAATTTAATTGTTAGTTTAAATTTTGAAACATTTTTTGTAGGACATTAAAAATGCATCTGTGCTTGTTAATTAAGCAATATCTGTTTGAGAAATCACACACGAAGAAGAACAACAAGTGCAAGAAGATTAAGAACAAGGTTTTTCGGCGGGGTGGCTTTCTTCTTTGGGGCAGAAACCAATAACGTCAAGACATATATTACCGGCCTAGGGGCGAGGCCCACAACCACATTATAGTGAGAGTGAGTGTCGAAAGAGGCAACGTCGTAGGAAGAAAATTTATTTTATCAAGTAAATGAAGCTACAGATGTTGCCAGTGTGCACCAACAATGGAAATGCCTTCTTTAGAACTTATTTAGTCTTTCTCAAGATTGCAAAAGGCAAGTATAGAAATTACTTAAGCAATACATAATTTTAATACTGCAGTTAGAAGTTTTGCAAATCCATGTTCTTGCAATGTATACAACAAAATGTTTCTTGGCATATTATTGGATTCAACTAGAAGTAGAGGACCCACATGCAATATGTACATTAATAAAAAGAAACATAATATTCTTGACAGTTTTAGTTGTGAAATCAAACGATTTTCTGTTGAAAATAACATGGATCCTGGTATCCAACCACCTATCCTAGGGTATTTAACTAAGATTGAAGAAATGTTAATTCCAAAAATCAATCCCATTTTACAAGTTACACATGCGGTTGGTGGATAGTTCAAGAATAAAGGTTACATAATTAGCTTTGCTAAGTATGTCACACAGATTACTAAAAGACTTCATCTTAAAATTAAAGATATCCCTTTCTTGATATTGAGAAGAGCAGATCAAATGGGTACAAAGTATAATTTCATTGTCAACAAGAGACGAGTTTATAAAGCTTTGATTTTTAAGAAGGTAAATGATCTGTACTATCAAGATGTCGAGATCAATATGCATGCATTAGATGATGTTGCTGATATCAGTGATGTTAACATCTTCTATAGCATTTCTTATATTCCATTGTTAAAAAAGGATGAAGAAATGAAATTGCAGTTTCAAGGTCCTTTGCTTCAGACAAATGAAGAAAACATTATCGATCACACATCATCAGTTGCACAACATCCTAGAATTGTAAAAAAGAAAATTGATTGGATAAGAGCATGGATGCATAATCCATCATTGTAGGATTCAGATGTTGCTCAGTGGTCTTCCATGTTTGATTCTCCTATTAATGAGTTTAACATGATGAGGTTGTTTACGATGGCATTTCCAAGTCTTTTTCCTGAAGGAAAATGCGATTTTCTTGAGCGAAGAGCTAGAGATGTCAAATTGTATGAATATGCAAAACATCTTATTCGTTACAAAGATGATAGATTTGGACACCACAAGCAATTCAAGTAAATATTAATTCTTCATTTGTTTGTTATTATCATTATTCATAATGTTTTTTTATAACATTTAAGCAACGATATGTGATTTATTTGTAGGTATTATATTTATAATATCATTAGAAGGAGATAGACAATGGAATTTACTATTGTATTTTTTTTTAAAAAATATTGTTGATACACCCATAACTATTGAAGAACTACGAGAACAATTGAATAATGCTCCATCACATGTCATTGTTGATAATTTAATGTGATATGGTACATCCATTCGTGGTACACCATTTTATTGGAGAAATGTAAGGTAGAGCTAACTGACATGGTGAATCAATTGGGAACACCTACCATTCTTTTTACTCTGAGTGCAGCAAATCTCTATTGGCCTAAGTTACATAATTTGATGAAAGGAGATCCACATGAGAACTCATTAGAATTCAAACATTGGAGGCAGAGTAATATCATAGAAAATCCACATATAGTTGCAGAGTTCGTGCATTGTCGTCACATTACCTTTCTTAATATAGTTTTTTTTTTGAGAGAATGTTCGGGAATGTATTACTGAAAGAATGGTACACGAGTATACAAGCACAAGCGGGGGTGGCCCACCCC
>MNCI01026815.1:52410-82828 GCA_015680685.1 Gnetum montanum
TACCGATGCCAAAATTGCGCTTTCCATTGTCCATCCATAACCGCACCATCAATCTTGTTCGTTACATGACTATTCCAGCACTAGTCCATCCTAAGTGTTTCCTCTAGCTCTAGTCCATTGTTGTATGATTGTCATTTGCATGCACAACACGGTCTTTTATTAGCAAGGATAAATAAATCACAATGAAATTGATACCTTGCCTTGGTGTACAATCCATTGGCTGAGTTGTGATATGGCTAATAGGGATTCTAGAGATATAAAATTGGTGATTACCCAAGGTGTAGGCGTTAGGAGAAAATTAAAAAAATTGGATCAGGACCCCCATGACTAAGAGAGATCCTCCAGTAGTGATAGAATGGAAAAATAGAAGGAATAAGAAAGATGGAGAAAAAGAAACAATGGCAACGTCGATAAAATGGATGTCAAAGGTGGAAATGAACAAAATAAATGTTGATTGTAGAAATGTTTAAGGGAAAGAAGTTAACTAGTGCACCAAATAGGAATGCTAGTGGGTCCTCCCCAAAGCAGGCTCATGCTTGTTATGCCCTAACAAACCCACATTTAAAGAGTTCGTAGGCTTTGAAAATGTCGTTTGGAAGCAAGAGTTAAAATCTTAACCACAAGAACTTACCAAAAAGAAAACAATGCATCAACAAAAATATAGACTATTAATACAACCAACAATGAGGTGGAAAATGGAGAAAGAATGATGAGGAGAAGAGAATGGAATGGAGTCCCAAGAACAAGGTGGTGTATAGCCCCTTGTGTATGTATGGTTAATGTAACTTGGTAGATCTCATTCCAAATCCAGCCTTAAACAATCCACATCTAGTGACTTCACATTAATACACTTGGCCAATGCATCCACTTGAAGTAACAANTTCTCATTTCCTCAGAATGGTGGTGACTTTTTAATGGAAGAATTCTTGTTACTTCAAGTGGATGCATTGGCCAAGTGTATTAATGTGAAGTCACTAGATGTGGATTGTTTAAGGCTGGATTTGGAATGAGATCTACCAAGTTACATTAACCATACATACACAAGGGGCTATACACCACCTTGTTCTTGGGACTCCATTCCATTCTCTTCTCCTCATCATTCTTTCTCCATTTTCCACCTCATTGTTGGTTGTATTAATAGTCTATATTTTTGTTGATGCATTGTTTTCTTTTTGGTAAGTTCTTGTGGTTAAGATTTTAACTCTTGCTTCCAAANCCTTGAGTCCTTCCTCAGTTTGAGAAATGCCTTGTCACCAATTTGTTAATAGTTTTATTGTTAAGAAAGGGACCATACAATTTCAAGCTAAGAGAGACCATAGAAATTCATGGATGCATGGATGACGTGGACTCATTACCTGTTATATGAAAAGAACCATACCTTAGTATCAACATTAACTCAAAGGTAAAAACCAAACATTAGCAATCAATAGAATACAGTTCATACCAGCATCAGGAGCAATTATTAGGTGACAAATCTAACAAAACAAAAACAACAAACAAGGATGAAATCAAGAACAAGAATAAAAAAAAACCAAAACAAACAATCACATAAAGAAATGGGAAAGTATAATGATGTTGCAAAACAAAAAGTTGTAAAATTAAAGAATGAAAAATATTTATTAATCCTGTTTGTTATTTAGAATGAGGGATATCCCCCATAACTAAATGGTTGAGCATGGAAAGGATTAATAAATGAAAGATGAGGATCCTTGCATGTTGGAAATATCGAAAGTTGGTCATACTTACCCCATTGGGGTTCACACACCTGATTATAGTAAGCATAGAAGGGAAATTTATAAGATGTGGTTCCCGGGTAAAGAGTTGACCCACTATGATACTTGAGATCATAAGATGGTATGCAAAGATCAGGATTTTGCCCTCCATGGCTATATTCATTGGGCCATATGGTTGTTGGAGTGTTAATTTATGGCCCTGATGAGGTGACATGAGGCGTTGGGTTCGAGGAGAAGGATGCACCACAATGTTGGACTTGTGCTGAGTTGGAGAATGCAGTGGCCTCGGAACTGTGTTGTCCCTTCCTATGGTCATGTTTAAAGAAGGGACACCTTCGATGTTGAAGAGGTTTGTCATTGCTGTTGGCAATAGTAGCACAAGTAACGTTTGTGGGTTTTTGTTGTGGTGCAGACACTTCAGGAATAGTTGGTGGTGATGTAGAAGGAGGAAAAGGATGAGAATGTTGAAATTTAGGAGAAGTGTAAGGTACACAAGGTGGTGATTGTGTTGAGGACATGGACTGATAGTATTGAGGAGAATGATAATGCGGTGAGATAGAGTATGTTGACCCAGTTGGGGAAATAGGATGTTGAACTCGATAAGCATTTGGATTTGGATGATACGAAGGGTGTCTCCAATTTAGGGATGGCATCCCTCACAACTGGGATTGTTGCCACTGTGATCAAAGACAGTATCTCTGTATGAACTCTGGGTGTAACATGCTTCCCCAATGCTCATATAGATGTAGCAAGATTGGGCATTGGCACTTGGAGTGATTGTACAAGAAAATGTTGCATTCATATGTGTGGTTGGCAGTTGAGCTCTTATTTTCTTCATCCTTTCTTTTCGATTGTCTAATGATATTTCGTCCTGCTTCTTGGGTTGTCAAAACACTATCTCCAATAATATTGATATTTTCTCCACACTTTTGATGCATCCATTCTAGCATCTTATTGATCTTTGCCTGATTTTCTCTAATGATTGTTGTACTAGCAAAGATGGTCCCCCCTCCTTGAGATAGGTTGATTTCTCCTTTTTGTGATTATGGACCTCTGTTTAGTTGAGATTTTGCTCTTGTTGATGCTTTTCAGCATTCTTCCATCTAGCCATTTCTCCTTCTTCTTTTGCTACCCTCTTAATAAGCTCTTGGAATTGATGGGTTCATAGTTCGTAACCTTGGGCATACATCCCTAGGGTTTCTCTTGTTACATCACAAAGCCCATCAATGATATGGTACATTAGCCTTTCCTTAGAGAACTCATGGTCTAGATAGTGATCTAACAGTGCATAATATCTTTCTAAGGCCATGTTCAAGGGTTCATGTTGTGCTTGTTTTCACTCTTGGATTTTTTTCCTCAAGGTTGACACTCTTGTGTAGGTTTGATATCTTTTGTTAAAGAGTTCTACCATTGTTGGCCAACGTTGTATTGAATTATCTTTTAGCTATCTATACCATACTTTTTCTTGGCCAACGAGTGTCATAGGAAAGAGCTTGAGTTTTTGCCAACCATTATCAATGTTGTTCCATGCACAGGCATCATAGACGGCTTGTAAATGTTGTTGAGGATCTAAGTCATAGCCTCCTGAGAAATTGGGAAAGTTGTTTAAATCGAGCCTGGGTAGGCGGCTCTCTTTACGATGCCTATGGGAGATTCGAACAACCTCTTGTATTTGAGTTAGGCTTGTAGTGGCCAGTAGGGATTCATCATCATCGAGTAAGTTATGCTTTCATGTTATGAGATGATGCTGCCTTTTTTTATGTTTATAAGAAATCCCCACCTCGGATTGTGTACTCCAATCTTCATTTTCATATAATTCATTGGTTCCCTAATGAATTGCCTCACTAGATATTGCATTATCGTAGTCTTGTAGGAGAGACATGGTTGTGCAATTGTGTGTGAATTTGTATGTGAATTTTTGTAATTATTTCTTCCTAAAAGATGTATCATTAATTCCTATACAATGACCTTGTATGATATAACTAATCTAGATAACTAGCACTGTCCTCGGCAATGGTGCCAATGATGAGTGGCGAGTTACCCCTACACTCAACCATACAAATACGAGCGTTTTCACATGCGATCTGGTTGAACTTTGCAGATGGACTAGTTGTGGCATCTAGACAGTTAGCCTTAGGTTGCAGTTCATTGTCTTCCCACCTAGACTAGTATTATATTTGTCACGTATGGTTTAGTCCAGAGTGAGGTGTATGATGTGTTCCTATGCTAACGCTACTTCCGAGTATGATGGTACATAATATTAACTAAACTATAAAGGAAAGAGAGGGTAAGAGAGAATCTACACTTGCCTAAGTGCAATGAGCATCCGTTCCTTAATCATCCATACACATATTGGACCTTGTGCATAACTACCACTAGGATTACCAAGCGCATGGCCTAAGTACGCTACTGGGTTACCAAGTAGTCACACTTAGATGCTCGTGATTAAGTCATACTCATTCCGTGTTACTAGGAGGTAAGGGTAGAGAGATATTAACTAGGAAAGTAGTAAATAACAATTAAATAAAAAATTAAGCTAAGTGGATGCTACAATGATGAAGTAATCTCAATCTCTATTGTCGGTCATGTGCGTGTCCAAGTATGTCACACTCGAATAAGGATGTTGTACAATTACAATCATCACATTGTGGGCATGCATCGGGAGAAAAGGGTTGAGAGGACTAAGTGACTAACTTATGTTAGCCATTCATTAACTAGGTTCTAATTGTCATAAGATCAGTATCTGTTCCCACTTGCCATACATATCCTGAACTAGTGCAACGTTGCTAGGATTACCAAATGCTAATCGTTACTGAGTTACCAAGCGCTACACGCATGCTTGAAGTGGTTGTACTGAGTGCACTTAACTAAGAGGATCAAGGGTTGAGAGAGAGATTAATTAACAAGAAAAACATTAAAAATTCAACAATAATTAATTGCTAATTAGCTTAATCTGTATGATGCAAGGTTTATCATAAAGTTTGTCTTTATTGCTGTACCCAAATGTGTGCTCAGGTACAATTTGCTCGAATAAAGATCCGTTCACTTTAAGACTCCTATTATGGGCACACAGAAATTACTCTAACTCTAGAATGGTAAAAATGCAAGAGTTTGGCTAAGGGTCTAAATCTAACTCTCTAGAACAAGGGAAGCCACCTCTTATTTATAGAAAATTAGATGGGACACGATATCGTGGGGTGGATGCGATATCGCGTACACGATATCGCGGGTCATCGACTTTGACATGGTTTATTTTTTATGGAACAAGCAGTGAGTCCATGTCATCCATCCATCCAATGAACTCTATGGTTTTCCTTGTTTTGGAAATTTAAGATCCCTTTTGATTAAAGAAACTTTTAATGAATTAGTAACTTGGGTAGTTCTAGAATTAGGAAGGATCCAAAGGTTTGTAAAGGGTGTGATTTCAAGGGGACTCAATACACTTTGTACTCTTCTTCTTGCTTGAGTGCATAGGTGTTTTTCATAGACTTCTTGTCGTTTCACACCATCTAATGATGGGAAGACAAATAATGTTGTTGCATGGTGTGGTTCCCATCATTCACAAAGAAAAAAAAACAAACAAAAAATGATGGGAATTCAAAGCATACCCATTTGACCCAAATAAGTCCTTGCATGGTGTGGTTCCCATTTCAAAAAAGAAAAGAAAAAGAAAAAAAAACTATGGGAATTTAAAGGACACGCCTTGGACAAATAAAAGGGCTACAAGCACTAGCTATGGATCTTGAAAGACATGCACCTATGCTTGAAGGTTTACTCTAACTAAGGCCCTCTATATCTCTCTCTCTTACGTTCTACTCCTATCTCTCCTCTTTGTGGAATGGTGGTTGTTTTGTAAAAGCACTCGTGTGTCTTGAGTGGGTGGATCAGTCTTAGAGTAGCAATATGAAGTCATTGAAAGAAGATAGTTTTGGTCTAGATTGAGGATGGAACTTCTTGGATCATTTTAACCACAAATTTCACAAGGGACTTCTTATGACCTCAATTTGGAACTCAATTCCACCTTCTCTATTATTCATCCATGCTAACATAATTCACCTCACTACCAAGTTCTATGGTATGCTCTATGTCTTAGTATGATGTGTTGGGATTCTTGAGTGGATTCTTTCGGGTTGATCCTTAACTTGTCATGATCATTAAATCGACTATGGGGCCCACAAATCCCTTAGTTGAGGTTATGCAAGGGTAAAAAGGGCATGAGCTTGCTATGGGGAGGTTCCACTTGCATAGCTTTTGGCTTGATTAGTTAAGGTTCCTTACCTTTGACATCGCTACAATCTTATATTTCATATTTTCTATTATGTAAACCACTCAACACTCCTTAATCTTTCATTGTATTCATCCATTAAATTAAATTTTCTTCATTTTTTCAAATTTATGAACTTCAACGCCCTCTTCTAATGATTTCATACTATTCTTGGTCTTCTAAGCTTTCATTTGACCCAAATTTCATCAAAAAATTCCTTGTTTTTTGAAAGTTTGACCAAAGTCAATGGTGGTCAATAGTTGCATTGACAAGGCCTCGTTGAT
The DNA here is from genome assembly GCA_015680685.1 of Gnetum montanum. Taxonomy (NCBI): domain Eukaryota; kingdom Viridiplantae; phylum Streptophyta; class Gnetopsida; order Gnetales; family Gnetaceae; genus Gnetum; species Gnetum montanum. The sequence continues at coordinate 58,692 of MNCI01026815.1, forward strand.
GCAATGCAAAAATACTATATATACCACTAGACAGTTTGGATTTTTTTTTTGTAATTTTCTCATAACACACAGGGAATTTTTGCAATTTTTCAAAGCCCAAAACCTTCTAGAGCCCATAACTTTCAAACCATTTGTCCAAATCACTTCATTTTTTGATCTTGCACTTATCGTGGGTAAGATCTTTATTGTGGGGGCCACAAACCTTAAGGTTTTTGATGAAATTTTTGAAATTTTTTTCAAACTCCCCTAAGGATTAGTAACCTTAACAACATAAAAATATCAACTCCTTCGACAGTTAACCCTTCCAACAACCTTCGGGATAATTTATTAATGATAATACATAAATAAAAATAACAATGGAGTTAATTAAATCAGCCATAATCACAACTTAGCCAAGTGTAACTATCCTAAAGAGTTAAGGTATCCCAATTATTTTAAGGTTACACAATGATTGCTAATCTATGGTCTTATTTTGATTATAGATGGCAGCCAAAAAAAAGCATCCACAGGAAGGAGAACCCTAACAACCATAGGAGAAATGACCCAGAGTTAGAAGGGACTAGCAGGAACAAGGCCAAGAATAATAAGCAGTGATCCATGCAATGGAACCTCTTCGTGAGGAACCCAAAGTGGAATTTGTTTGACAAATTCCAGAGAAAGAAGTGCCTACCGAACAATCCTAGTGAGGAGAAGCGCCTAGACCTGTGCCAAGGCTTGATGTCACTCTGACTCAAGCCTACCTAAACATCATCAAGTCTTGAAAAATCCAAAGATTAGTTCTTCAAGAGATAAACTTTGGACCATTCTTGGAAAAACCTTTAGAGGATGTTAGAACATAATTGCAAACCTCTCCCATGTGGCCAATTATCATGACTAGTGGAGAATGGTACATTGAAGAGACCTATCTTTTTTGGAATAGCCAAAGGCTAGGGTCCATTATAAAAATCAAGGACATCCAAATGTCCTATTCAATGGAAGCTATTGCATAGACATTGGGGTTGCTAGACATTGGAACATAGTTGGCTAAAATATCAACAAAAGGCGATCTTGAAGTAAAAAGGGAATGGACCCAGCGATGCTACAGGTTAGACCGTGAGGAGTATGGCATGCTCACATCAGTGGAGCGAATTTATTTCAAGATTGTGGCTTATCACCTCAATCCAACGATGAGGCCAAGTAAGGTAATTGCCTTCTCCACTCAAGCATGTGTTGATCTAAGTGAGAAATTTGCTGTTAATCTTCCATAGCTAATTTATTTAGAGATTAAAAAGCACTTCAAGGACAACAAATGTGGAAGGAAGACCGTACCCTTTCTCTGCCTTATTAGGAAACTTTGCAAGAGCGTAGGTATTTTTCGCTATTCAAATGACACTCTTAGGCATGCTCCCTTGGCCTCATGGGAAAAAATCATGAAGGATAAGATGCCACAACTGCTCAAGAAGAGGAGTTGCTGCCACCACCATCCACTCAAGAGACAACACTGGAGGCCCACATAGTCCTTGAGCATTTGTAAAAAATCCAAGAATAGCTTTGGAGTAAACAAGAGCAACAAGTAGGAACGAGTGGGGTGGATTCATCTATGTATCAACCAACAATGAGTTACCTTAATGAGGTGGCCTAAACAGTTAGCCAGATGGAGAGAGGTGGTTCCATTTTCTCTTCCCAAAGAATGTAGTTTCCTTTAAGGTTGGATCTCAATGCTTGAGAGGTGATGGTGTCATTAACAACACATCATCTATTCCTAGAAATCTCTAAGAATGTCGCCACTTTCTCAATGAGGTTGGAGAAATGTGAAGAGACAATTATCTTGGTGATGTAGCACCAAGGGTAGGAGACAGCAGTAGAGGTGGTAGCTAAAGCATTGAATGCACTCATGGCATCTATACTAGATGTATTTACACTCCAAAACATGTAGAAATCTGCAAGCATGGTTAGCAGAAATGTCAATGTGATCCCAGCGTAACCCCAGCGTGATCCTAGCGTAACCCCAGTGTGACCTGGGCATGACCAACTGGAAGCGACACATTTTGAGCTAAATTTTGACATTTGATGCCTGTTCTTTGAAGTGCAACTACTACCTGCTCTCTAGGGTGGCCTGGATGCTGAATTTGAGTCTGTTCTTGTGTTGATTTGGATCACTTCTGGTAGCTCACGCTGGGCTCACGCTGTCAGCGTGGCCTTAGTGTGACCAAGCCAAAATGCTGTGTTTCATCCCTAAACTTTGATTTTCTAGAGCCTGTGAACAAGTAGAACTATTTCCTATCCTTGGAGGTTGAGTTGATGCTAAACATTATGCTTGGGACTGCTTGATTTGACCTATTTTTTCTTGGTCACATTGGGCTCACGCTGTGAGCATGACCCCAGCATGACTTGGGCATGAGTAAATAAATCATGTGATTTTGAGCTTAATTTTCAAGGTTCTGGATGTCGGGGATTGCAATGAACATTAGTGAAGCTTGAGGGAAATCCGTGTGCTCGAATTCAAACTGTTTGGACTTGGTTTAGAAGCTGTCAGGGTTGGTCACGTTGAGGTCAAGCTAGCTTGACAACATGAGCAATATGGATTGAGCAAGCTAGCTTGAACAAGTCGGGCGTGAGTTCCATGCCTTAGTCAAATTTTTTCCTCCCAAGACTCAAGAGGCTCTGAATTGTTCTCGTTTCAAAGTGTTGAACTGAAATTTTGTGGTGTTTCATTGGCCCCTCTTTGTTGACACATGGAGGAATTCACCCGAGAGGCGTAGACAAAGAAGTACAAAACACCATGAACAACCAAGTACCAAGCATTATCTGTTGGCCCTTGGTTGGATGTCATTGCACTGTGTTTAAAATTACATTGGATTGAGGGAAATTTAGTTTAATGAAAGAAGGTTGTAATTGGAGGATTAGGGATTGATCAAAGGGTGTCATTGTTTTAACTACGGGAGAGGAATGCTCTCATGTGAACGAGCCAGTTTTTGGTCCTTGTCAATAGTCAATATATTAGCAGACTTGAAAGCAAGGCATAGGAAGTGCGTTCTTTGGAGAAACGGAACCCTTGTGTCATGTTTAAGGGAGCCCGTTGTAAACAGCCAAAGCCACGTGATGATGTGCAACATGATCATTTGAGACACGAGTGTTTTTCCAAGACAATTTCCTTCTCACTTGGGGCTTGTATGAGAAGAGCCAATGGTCTTTATTCTATGATGTCAACGGGGTCATGAAGACCTTTTCCATGCATTTTTCTCTTTGACCCTTTTATTCTTATTCTTTATTTTTTGTTTTTTTTTTCTTTTCTTTTCTTTTATATATATATATTTGGTCTTTTGAAAGAGCTTGCTTTTTATGCCATGCTTGAGTTTGAGCATCTACATTTTGTGTCATGCATTATGTACTATGTTTTTGTGTTGCAACTACTTAGGGAGTTACGGTGTGCAACAGTGCATCTAGAGTTTTGAGATGAATATTGGATCAAGGGACTGTAACTGAGTAGGGTAAGGAGAACATGATGAGGCATAGGGAATACATCGGGAGTTGGAAATGTACTTATGAGTAGATTGATTAACCTGGTTGCGAGCATTAGGAAGAATGTGATACCTTGTCGTCATGATGAAGTGTACTTGTGTACGAACACCTCAGGAGTGTCATCCTGCAAACACAACTCCAAGAGGACAAGAAAACCATAAATGATTTAGTTAGCTAAACACTTTAAACTTGAATGTAGCCGATGGAATGGAGCCATCATGTGGAGTTTCAAGGCAAACAAAATCTTGAACAGTATCAATTTCATCTAAGTCCATGAGACGAATCATGCAGCAAGTCTTTGTGGAACATGTACAGCCAATTGCAGCAACACATCTTTTCAATTTATGCCTAATCATTGATGATGTTTCCAGTTTATAGTCTTAGCAGACTGTTGTGGGTTTGTTTTATGTCATAACCCTTTGGACGGTGCCAGTTTAGCATCGTAGCGGACGGTGAAATGCTAGTTTATAGTCGTGGCGGACTATGAATAGGTAAGCTAGTTTATAGTCTTATTTGATGCTAGTGGACAAGCGTGGCAATTTAGTGTGATGCCAGATAAAGCTTTGTGGTTTCAGTTTACTGTCATGATGCCAGGACGTTCTGTGGTGCTAGTTTTAAGTCATAGCTCCAGGACTGTTCTGTGGTATCAGTTTTAGTTCGTGATGCCAAGACCGAGACATACCTTAAGCTCATCAGACATAGAATGGTTTTAGGTACACATGATTTGTGGGATTGGCGAACTCATTTCCATCCATGTCTGCGAGTTTGAATGTCCCGTTATCATATGCCTTGATGACTAGGTAAGACCCTTTCCAGTTGGCTGAGAATTTGTCCGAGTGTTTGCGGACCGCCTTGAGAACTAAGTCACCTTTCTTGATTGGCCACTTATGTGGATTATGTTGATGATGTCACCATTGTTATCTTTGGTACCATTCGATTTGATCCAGTGCTCATACCGTTTCTTCCTCCACTAAGTCAAGGTCAGCAATGCGTGACTTGTTGTTTTGGCTTTCATTGAGGAGGATGGAGAGTGTTATCCACAATGCAGGAACCTGTAACTCCAAAGGTAACATAGCTTCAGATCAGTATAAAAGGCTATATGGCGTCTTACCTGTGGACGTTCGATGTGTTATTCAGTATGCCCATAATGCATAGATTAACAGCTCATGCCATCGTCTCTTGTTTTTATTCAACATCTTTTTGAGCACTGTGATGATCATTTTATTCATAGACTCTGCTTGACCATTGCTCTGTGGGTAATATGGTGATGAAAATGAGTTTTTAATACCTAGGCTTTCATAGAAGCTTTTAGTATCCGTACTGCTAAACTGTGGCCCATTATCAGTGACTATGGTCATTGGGATACCAAAGCAGGTCACGATGTTTTCTAATATGAAATTGCAAACATGTTTAAATGTGATCTTCCTAAGGGGGATTTATTCTACCCATTTTGTGAAATATTCGGTTGTTGTGATGATGAAGCTACGTCCCGCTGAAGATGGCGGTGTTATCGACTCAATGATGCCTAATCCCCATTTTTGGAATGGCCATGTGATTTGTGCCATATGCAACTTATTGGGTGGCACATGTATTAGGTTACCATGCCTTTGGCAAATGTTACATTTCCTAACCCTGGAGAAGCAATCGTACTCCATGTGTGGCCAGTAGTAGCCCAAATGTCTAATTTTTGTTGCCATTGCTTTGGGTGCTATATGCCCTCTGTAGAGTCCTTCATGAACCTGTTCCATGATTGTTTGGCCATCGACGCTACTGCCGCACATCAACAGGATGCCTTCATAGGATCTGTGACACAATGTGTCTCCTATTAATGCATATTGCCGAGAGCATTTTTGGTCCGCGTCTTTTTGGGCACTTGTCAAATGTTGTGGTGGTTCACCTTGTAGAAGGTACTCTTTTATGTTATCATACTGTTCTATTGCCTGTGTAGTGTTGATGGATGCTATGGGTATTTCATTGGGAGCATCTGTTATGGGTTTTGCACAATTTGTTATGGAACTAGGCAACGCATGAAACATCTCAGGTGTCACATTTAAGGCTAGTGTAGAAAGTGCGTTAGCAATGGTATTTTCGTTTCTAGGAATATGTTGCACATCTACGTTGATCAATTGTTTTAGCAAGTGTTTAGTCAGGTCATTGTATGATTGCAAATGGGAAGCCATGCATGCGTAAACCTCTATGACTTGATTAAGTACTAACTATGAGTCGCCTCGAACTACAAGATGTGTGATTCCCGAAGTTAGTGATGTTGTAAGACCTCTAAGAAGACCTTCGTACTCTGCCATGTTGTTGGTACAAGGGAAGTTGAGTCGATAGGCAAAGGGATGAATTTCTCTAGAGGTATACATTATGATAGCTATAGCACTTCCTCCTCAGGAGGTGGATGCTCCATCAAAGTATAGGATTGCATCATAGTTATCGGGCACTGTGTCTATGCTGTTAATATTCTCATTAGGGAATTCGGGATTGATTGTTGCTTGATCTTGGGTTGGTGAAGCAATCAATTGATTGAATATTACGTGACTTTTAGTGGAGGATTGAGCAATGTAGCATAGGTCAAACTCTGCAATCATCGCCTTCCATCTAGCTATCCTACTTGATTCATAGATGTTGTTGGTGATAGCTCGGAGCACATTATCTTTGCAAATGATATTGACTTGATTGCGCAAGAGGTAATGTCATCACTTTTTTAAGGAAAAGACAAGGGAAAGACATAACCTTTCTACATCGTTGTATCATTGTTCATAGGAAACTAAGGTGTGGCTTAAATAGTAAATGGGGATCTCGATTCCATCTTCTCATTTTTGACAAAGCGTAGACGCAATAGATGAATCAGATGTGGCGAGGTAGATGTAAAAAGGTTTATCGCTTTGTGGGGATGAACTGTTGGTAGTTGAGCCAACTCCATTTTTATGTTTTCAAATGCTTCTTAACACTGTTGAGTCCATTGAAAATGGACATTCTTTCGTAGCAAATGCTGCATGGGTTTCAACTTGTCCGTGAGTTTTGCAATAAAGCATCTGATGAATTGCAGTCTACCTTGTAGACCACGTAATTCGGTAAAGTTCCTAGGTGGTTGCATGCTGGTTATTGTTTTAACCTTATCGGGGTCTACTCATATCCCTCTTTCTGAGACTATGAAGCTAAGAATTTTTTCCATTTTAACTCCAAAGATGCATGTCTTTGGGTTAAGTCTAAGGTCGTATTTGAGATAACGTTTGAGCATCAGGTCTAAGTCCTTTGCATGTTGCTCGGTTGTTTTGGACTTGATTGCGATGTTGTCTACATAATCATTGAGTGAATCAAGCATATAGTTGCTAAATATACATGTCATTGCTCGTTGATATGTAGCACCTGCATTTTTTAGACCAAACGACATCATTGTATAACAGAACGTGCCCCAAGGTGTCATGAAGGTCGTCCTGAGTTGGTGTTCTGGGTTGATCCTGATTTGGTTGTATCCTGAGAATTTGTCCATAAAGGATAATAAGGCATGCCTAGCAGTTGAGTCAACGAGTTGATCGATATTAGGTAGTGGGAAGTCATCTTTTATAGTGGCTATGTTGAGGTCATGAAAGTCAATGCATATGCGAATGTTGCCGTTCTTCTTGGGGACTACAACAATGTTGGATACCCAGTCGACATAGTCAACAGCTCGAATGAAACCAGCTTGGTAGAGCTTTGTGATTTCGTTACGAATTGCCAACGCTACCTTAGGTTTAACCTTTTGTGATTTTTGCTTTACTGGTCTAAGTTTTTCATCGAGGATGATGTTATGCTGGATGATTTAAGGGTCCAATCCTGGCATATCGGTATATGACCAAGCAAATGTTTTGATGTTGTTCTTCAGAACTTGTGTAATGTTATTGGGAAGTTGCAGAGTTAGTAGAGTACTCAATTTTAATGTTTTAACTTCGCCACTAGACATAGTGATGGGGACTTCAACAAGAGGATCTTCAGTGATGTTGTCAGCTTCTAAGTCCAAATTTTTAGTCATACCCTCGGGGCAGTCTGATGTTTCTTGAGTGGATGCCATGAAATTAGCATAAGTAGATGAGTCTACATCTAAGGATTCTAGATTAATCACTCTTTTTATGGCCCCATGAGCTCCATTGATAGACAACATTGAAAAGAGGTTCTTGCTGTCCATATGCTTGTTCCTCCCAATTTAAACCAGGAGCAAAATGAACAACATTTTCTTGATGAAGAAGGTTTTAAACGTAGATGAGTTTCACATGATTAGCCTAATAAAATCATGGAATGTAATGGCAGTTTTAGGCCATACTGGGCTAGTGATATCCTTGCTTTATATTTTTTTGTGTTATAAGTAGGTGTATATAGTGCTGCAACAAATAAGACTGCAACGCAATATAATCACAATAAAAAATAAAACAGAAATAAGGCACAAGGTAATCATAACATGGATGAAAATGAAATAAAATAAAATGGATGAACAAGGNTGGATGAACAAGGGGGGGTTTAAAAGAGGTTTAAAAGTGAAGGAATGTCATTTGTGTCTATGTTTGGAGAGACGGTGTGACCAGTGTGAGTAAACTTCCATAGCGTGAGCAGGCTTCACAGTGTGAGTAGGAAGTGGTGTGATCACGATATAGAGCATGAGTGGCATGAGCATGAGTAATGACAATGAAGGGGAAAGAGAAAACAAGCCAACGCAAGGGGAAGAAGCAGGCTACCTTATTGTTCACGGAGGAGAGCGAACAACTGCTTCAACACCTTCCTCAACCCAAGATTTCATCATGGACGAGGACTCAACCCAAGTATGTTTTTCTTTCACTCTTGTTCCATGGCATTCTATTGTAGCGCAGGCACAACGTGAGCCATTAGGGCTACCATTTTTGCTATGTTTCATAGCGAAAATTTTGTTGGATTTTGGGGTTTGTATCATGGTTTTCTTGTTGCTAGGAATTTCAGGTGTTAGGGATGTTGCTAGGGTTTTGAGTTTCGCCATTTTTTGTGGTTGCTGTGTGATGACCTGTGTACGGGCAACGTAAGGATCGATTAGCAGTGTGAGGATCAAACCTAGGGCATGCCCAACGTGGGAAACCCAGGGCATGCCTCAATGTGAGCAACCTAGGGCATGTGTAGCATGAGTGATGAGGGTGTGAGTTGTATTGCAAGGCGTGCACGGGGGTTTTACGGGATCTAGACAGCATGGTTGAGAGTTTTGTGCGACGTTACTGGGCATGTGCAGAGTGGTAAGTTTGGCGTCGATGTTGATGAGATGCTAGGCACGGCATGAGTTGTTATGGAAGGAAGGTGTAGGAGAATTCAGGACATCCGGTGTTACCTACAACATGAGTGTATAAACACGTGTCAGGCTTAAGTTTCAGTGTTGTAAGATAAGCTCATTGTGAGGTAGTGGCAGGTGCAGGGTGTAGTGTGGGCATGAACGTCTGGGAAGGATAGGGTGTGAGCACCCAGAGAAAAATGATTTTTGTGTTTGGGCATGAGTTACCCAAAGAAACTATGGTTTTGCCGATTTTTGGGCATGAGTGTCCCAGGAAAAACTATAATTTTTGCTGATTTTTGGGCGTGAGTGCCCTAGGAAAACTATAATTTTTGCTGATTTGCGTGAGCGTGAGCACCCTAGGGAAAGCTGATTTTTGTGTCTGGAGGAAAACTGCGATTTTTATGTCTGGAGCAAAAACTGCAATTTTTGTGTCTTGAGCTACTTCTCAGCTTCTTCTACAGCTTGAGTTGTACCATCGCATGATTTACAGCGTGAGCTGCATTTGTGGGTTGCAGCGTGAGCTGCGTTGTGAATGCGTTCCTTGTCAATTTCATTGTAATGTGCACTACAACGTGAATTCCCTGGAACTGGCACATGAGTAACTTATTTGCTTGGTGTTGTTGGTTATTTGTGTCTTTTTTTTTTGTATTTTCCTGGGTTAGACAATGAATGTACATGTTTTTGATTTGCACTTGTTTGTTGGTTTACCGTGAAATGAGTTTTTTAAATGTACCCCGACAAGTGTTAAATACACTAAATGAATGTTAGTGTTCTTGTCTCATGGGGTGATTTTGTGTGTGTGTTGAATGTTATTTACTTGTTAGGTTTATTTATTTATTTATTTTTATTTTTAGTTTATATGTTTTATATGTTTTAAGTTACTTACTTGAGGTTTTTGGCTCTGTGTAGGGCACCTAAGCCTTTTCTCCTTGTGGTCGAACTTGTTGGTGTGCTGTCTTGGTTTGGCCCTTTGGAACAAAGAATGCCAAGTTATGACATGCAGATCAAGGCGCATGTAATATGGTTTCATCCAAATGTTGGTGCATTTTTATCATTCATTCTGTAGAATTTCAGCATTGTCATATGGTCTCATTTGAGTGAGCAATTGACTCGTGATATCGTTGAGACCATGTTACCCAGTTCAACATGATGCGTGTTAGCTTTTGTTGTTGACATAGATGAGGGACCATTTATGGTTGAGGGGGGTGCTCTGGTAGGTCCAAGATCTACGCATCCTTTGACTCGTGTGTGGGGATTTCCGTCTTGTCGCCATTATAACAGTAATAGCACATTTTTTCTAGCTTGCCGTGTACATACATTATTGCAAAATCCGCCTAGAACAGTATACAGAGTAGACAAGTATGCTCTTTTGTACTTGTATTAACTTTGGTTCCTTCAACTTTATATCATTGTTTACGTATGAATACTTTTTCTTTCGTAGGCCTCATTTTGCTGAGCATGGATTGCATGAGGATGATAGTGGGCTTGCCTTAGCATGCACAGCCTTGGAGGCGTTCATGATGGGCCCCACTCTTCGTGCCATGGTGCTAGGCCAGATCAAGGATGCTATTGTCAATTATCCTAGATAATTCTCTAGGGTCTTTGAATGTTGTCAAGTTCGTGGCTGGCTGCATGAGGATTGGTCTCTTGATAGACCTATTTTTCCTCAGACGGTTGATCTTACGGCAAGTGTGTCTACTCCATTTGCTAATGGTAAATAATTGTGTTCCAGGCTTGGTTTTCATTTTTGTTACATCATTGCTTATCATATTCTTAATTTTTGTTAAATGTCTCCTATGTATTTTCTACAGCGGCCGTTCCCCTTAATGAGGTTACCGTCATATTTGAGCACACAGAGGCCACTCTCTTTATGAAGTTTGGGGAGACAGAGGAGTCACAACGATGGTTGCATAAGAAGGCACCTGAACAAATCATGATCCATCTTACTAATGCAGGCTTGATGGACCTATTTACTGCCTTGACTCCTAACGTTCCTGTGACCAAAATGGTTTCCATCATTGACTCTTTTAATGATGATGTATCCTATTTTACTACACGATTTCGGTGAGTTAAGGTGTCTTTCCACCTGACCGCAAAATTCTTTTTCGATCTCTTTGGTGTACCAATGGATGGTTCTAAGGTGGCAGTGGATAGAGAAACTAGAGAAGTTTGTGTGATCAAGAAACTTGAAGACTGGCTAGGTATACCACAGGGTCCTAAGGGCTTCGCCATGCAAGCCAATACTCGCTTGATAGAGGTAAATTTTTTGTACCCGCTCTTTAGAGCATGAGCATTCCCTAAGTCTCTTTCTCAAACAAGAAGTCTCGGGGTTGAGTTTGCACGTGTTATGTGCTTAGTCTTGGAGATTGGTATGTGCTACAATTGGGCACAGTTCCTTGTATTAGGTCTCCATGGAGAGGTCATCAGGCTACGTTCCAATGTTGATGCTAAATCCCACTTTACCTTTGCCTTTTTTGTGGGCTATCTCCGTAGGTTTGTTGAGTTCTTAGTGGTCTATGGAGATAACCATTATGTGTTGAGGGATCACTCATAGTTATCTCGCCCTTGGATTTGTCATCTATTTAACACCACTAGATCCCAAGATCCACCTAAAGGCATTGAAGAATTAGTCTTTGTCATGACGGGGGATGTAGCTAGTCATTCCCACCATTCATGTGATAGCTTGGGGTTGGAACCATCTAAACTGCACAAAAATGTTAGGAGAGCTGAGTGCTTGATTCAAGAGACTATCGGGAAGGCCAAGACTAAGGTAAAAAGGGTTGCACATTCGAGAGAACCTGCTATGGAGGTGAGACTGCCAAAGGCAAAGAAGATTTGATTCATCTTGCCAGGAGCAGGTAAGTATATTTTTTTGCTTTAAGTGTTTTTATCGCTTTTTAAATTTATTTGCTTACTTAAATATGTATACCTATTATGTCATGCTAACCTTAGATTTATTGGTGCTAATAGAGGATACCCCTAAGAGGAAAAAGGAAGAGGAGGAAACAAGAGAGGAAGCAATCGATGCTATTCCCATCTTACGGGAAGAGGATGAAACAGATACCATGGGGGTGACACTTGCTGAGGCTTTAGATGCCCTTAAGCATTCAAGCAAGGAGAAAAGCATTTTTGACGGTTTCTTTGATGGGTCTTTACACGTTGGTGATCCGCCTGAGATGACCAGTAAAGGGCCGCTTGGTAAATTTTGTTAGTTTTATCCACATTTTGTATCTCCGCATTTTGTATCTTCTTAGCTTTGTACATTGTTTTGATTATCATGAATCTTTCTAATATTAGACATGGATGCTGAAATGCTTGAAGCACATGCATCTCAGGCGGATGTGTCGGAGTCACAAGCCCCAGCTGAGGTGCCTCCTAATATAGATTCAACATCCACTGATCAGTTGAGGTTGTGGCCTGAGATGCCCAACAAAGTAGACTTTGTTATGGGCATCGTCAACGATGTTGTTGCTCGTCTACAATAGGCTCATCCTGAATTAGGTGTGTACTTTATATCAAGTGCCTGAACTCATTGTGTTTTTGCATCTATTGGAGATCTCTTATTAGCTCATATTTGTTGTTTGTACTTGTATGTGCGAAGCTTCAATGGAGTCCTTCCGAGTGTACCCATATTGATGGTCTCCCAGAATTGTCCAAAGATATTGAGTAGATTCCAAGAGGGATTTATGATGCGGTTTCAAGTTATGTTGTTCCGAATGCCAAGTCTCTCTGGACCTGTAGGTGCTCAATTGAACAGTTATGGCTTGAAATAGAATCATTGAAGGAAAATTTGGAAAAGGTGATAGAGGAGAGGAATGACTTGCAAGCCCATTATGATTTTGCCTCTGCTAGATTGGCTGGTGATAGTACCTAGCATACATATGAGATCACCTATGCATGTTATTGGGCAGGCTTGAATAGCAAGGTGCAGGCGATTCAAGATTTGGCTGAACAGAGGGCCCAGATGGATTTGTTGAATAGGAAGTGCCATGACTGGAAGTCCTTTACATCCAAGGTACGTAAATGGGGCCAGGATTAGAAAGATCATAAGCACCAATACAAAAAATGGTTGAAGGAAGAATTAGTTGAACATCATCGGTTGGAGATGTTTGTGGAGGGGTTAGGCTTGCACTCTTCTTATGAAAAGTTTGTTGAGTGTACAGAAGTGGAGGGGTCCCCTGAGAGATCCATTACCACTACCTTTGGGGAGGCTTCAACAAGTATGTTTTCTCTTGAGCGCCCTTCCTGGTCTTCAGTGGACAAGGGTAAAACCTTAGCCAATATCGACCTCAGACTTGAGAAAGACTGGGCGTGCATGCTCGAAGAGGAGATTCTATGGTGCCTGGAAGCTAATCTCAGGCCTTCCCCACCTGTGAGTGTTTTATTCTTGCATTGTTTTATTTTTTTACTCATCCTCTCTCTTTTTTTTAGTATTTTTCTCTTTTAATCTATTTTTTTGTATTTACTTATTTTGTTGTTTTTCTTACCTTTTTGTGATAGGGACGTGGTGGTGGTGAGGCTGGCCCCAGTGGGACGGGAGTTGATGATGTAGAGGAGCTTGGGGACCAGCCCCCTCCTAATACTAGTGCATTATTTGGCTTGTTAGTCTTGTCATTTCTTTGTCAGTTTGTTTTTTGTCTTTTAGTTTTTAGCTTGTTTTGTTGCTTTTGGAATATGTGAAGACAAATGTAACATGATCATGGTGTAATGTGTCATCATCCTGTTGCCATGTTAACACTCCATATTACATATATATATATATATATATATATTTGCTTTTTTGAGTTTATTTGTGAATGTAAATGTAAACTGGAATCGTAACCGGTAAACATAAGATAAATGGAAATTGCAATTTGTGAAATGTAAACGATAATGATGTAGTGGGATTTTGGTAAATTGGTAATGTGTTGTGCTCTAGTTTAAAGCCATTTTAGGCTACACACATTAGTTCAAAGTCATAATGGACTATTGCATCTTCGTTGAAGAAAAGAAGGAGACTGTAGTTGTTTCGGTGAATTTTAAAAGGGACCAACCATTTTTGACCATGGCTAGTTTAACGTCGTTGTAGACATTTGGTAGTTTAATGTCATTCCGGATGCATGATGGTTCATCTTAGTTTTTGATCTGTTTCTTTAATTTTTGCAATTTTTTGTTAAGGGTGGGATGTGTAGGCATGATTTTGTACTTACCATCCCCCTCGCTAGATACGTCAAAGGGTAGTTCTGACCAAGAGAGATCCGTGGAAATGGCCCCTATGTTTGCATCCTTCGATGCTTCTTCTATTTTAGGAAGGTCACAGGTTGGAGATTGACCATTATCTAGGGCTTCACTAGTGGTTTCTTGATTAGATTCAGAGAGTTCAATCTCTGACTCTTGGTTCGTTCCTACATGTGAGGAAGTAAGTGAGGCTGCTGCATCCCCGTGTATGACGATTTCATTGCCCTCATAAGGTAGGTGAATTTCTTGATGGATTGGTGACGATATGGCTTTTAATTGAGCTAACCAAGGCCATCCCAGAATCATATTGAACCCCAACATGTCATCAATGACTATGAATTCGGCCGATGTGGGGAACCGGTCCCCTGCCATGAAATCCAAGGTAATCATGCCTTTCACCATGACACGGGAACCACTGAAGGATTTCAAGAAAGATGTTGTCGTTGGTCGTATTTGTTCCGCGAGGCCCAGTCATTCAATGATAGGGAAAGGTATTACATTTGTTGCCACTCCATCATTGACATGCACCATATGTATCTTAAATTGGTTAACTTGTATCGTTATAAACATAGGGGTGGTCGTGACCTCTTCCATTTTTTCATCTTGTTTAATGTCATTGGCATGAAATCCTAGAGATGTGGACCTCGATTCTTGATGTGGAGACAATATAGTGTAAATAGATGGTTCATTCGTAGGAAGGTCTTCACTAATAGGGATTGAACTCAACATACACACTAGGGCTTCCTGATGTACCAAGGAGGTCATTACCAGGTCATATAGGCTTAGAGAGGTGTTCTTTTGCTTTAGGACCTATGTAACCTGGGTCAGGGCACTGGCTAAGTTTTTGCTATTTGGCATGTTTTTACCTATTTAGACTTGATCCATTTGACCTAACATTTGTATCTCTTGCAGAAGAGTTTTTGCGTTATTAACTGCAGCTGTTGAATTTGGGACACTCGATACTCCTGATTTCTTGTCTTGATGACTCGTGCTAGGCTAATCAGTAACTGGAACCATAGGGACAACACTCAATGGTGTGGGTTTTGGCGGTCCCAACTCATGACCATGACGTTCTTTTGCGAAACGTTCCCTAGTCAGTCTGTCGACAAGGTGTTCTCGCGAGGGTCACGAGGGAACTGTTGGAGGTAGCACATCGAAGTGTTTCGGCACTTGGATTACAAATGGAACAGGTCAGGTTTGTGATGGCACGTTTGCTGTTGCAATCGCCAGGTGTGCTCGGATGACAAATGGTTTTCATGGTGTAAGAGGTGTATGTGTGGTAAAAGGAGCTTGTGGAGGTGTTAGTGTAGATATGGTTTCAGCAGGCACACGAATCACAAAAGGCCTTCGTGGGATGTCTTGTTCATTGCCGACATGGATGGTGTTAATCACATAGGGTGGCTCTTTGGTGTTAAGAGGATCTTTGTAGACCTCCATAGACTGATTTTGAGGTCTCACTAGGTTGGCTTCATCAAAGACTATCTCACCCTTGTTAATCATACGTTGGATGTCTTGTTTTAGTGTGAATCAGTAGTCGGTTCCATGCCCACATCGTTGGTGATACTCACAGAATCTATCTAACCTAAAACCTCTTGGAATAGGGGGTTCATTAGTTGTTGCCAACGTTGGGTCTTTAACCAATTCACAGTATCGGTCATGTTTTTGAGATGCTGCAGGAGACATCTGCTTATGTTGAATCAACCTAGCCTTTAGAAGTTGGTCCAGTAGTTGTGAAGGCTTCATGGGTAAGAGTGTATATTGTGTAGGGTCTTTTCGTTTGAAGGTACGAGTATGACTCATGTTAGCATTTTGGGCAAAGGAGGATTCAGGTGTAGGTGCAGGAGCAGTTCTTTCATGACTAGTGGGGGTGGCAGGTTGTTTCCCTTTCTGCCCTGCATTGTTGGGTTGAAATGTCTCTGCCACTATTGGGACTGTTGTTTTAGACTTGTGTTTATCTTTCTTCGTATGTTGGCTTTTGAAAGTTAGGTAAGCTGGGTTATGACTTGTCTGTGCTACCTCTTCTATGTTTTTGATTTGGACAAATGCCTGATTGAAAGTGTAAGCGTTCAGATAATAGAGTTTTGACTTAATGAAATCATTCATGGCACCCTTGAGGATTGTCAATAAATACGTTTCTGGGATAGGCTCGTGAAGTTCGTTAAGAGCAACACTCCATCTTTAGATGAATTTTTGCATGGGCTCTAGTGGCACTTGTTTTATTTGGATTAGACTGTCTAGCGTGGCCTCAGGCTTTAGGTTATACTTAAAATAGGTAACGAATTGATGTAAGAAATCCTCTAGAGAGGATATGGAGTTACCCGGTAGGGCTTGGTACAAGTCTAAGGCCATTTCTGTTAAGGACATGGCAAATACACATAGGATTGCATGAGGCCAAGCTTGAAGTAACAGACACTCTAATCAGAATATCACTAGGTGAGCATTTGGATCTCCCTCTTTGTTATACTTGGTCAATTGCGGCAATGAAATTCCTTTTGGTAGAGTCAATGGTGGCACTGAAGAGCTAATTAGATCATCCTAATAAAAATCCATCACCTTGACTTCTTCAGTGTTAGCTATTTTGAGACACTTCACCTCATCGATCAATGCTTGCATCATCTTTCTAGCCTTTACCCATTCTTGGGCACTAGGTGGACTAGCTGGTTGATTAGACTGAGCATGATAATAGTTAGATTGTTGTGTGGTTGGTGGGAAAGAGGACTGTAGGATTGTTGATGGTTGTACTTGAGGGACATTCATGGATGGGATTGTAACAGGTGGTATGCTGTAATGAGCCGGTTGATATTGTTGAATGACAGGTGCGGGCCACTGCCCAGTTACAAGTTGTGAGGAAACATCCTGAACCTGTTGAGTTGAAGTAGTAAAGGGCATTCCTTGGATTTGCACTCGTGGTATGTAATGGACGGATGTAGAAGCGGGTATCACGGATGACATCCTAATTACTTGGGGTTGGAAGGTTGCTCCTATATTAACTTGAGAGGGGAGTTGTTGGGATTTTCCTTGTGAGAGGGAGGGTGAAGTCGTAATCAGAGGAATAGCAGGGATGGACATACTAAATTGGGTGTTGGTCGTAGGAAAAGTAGGAATGAGGGTAGATGTTTCCTATTGAAAGACAACTACTTGAGTGCTTGTAAATGCATGACGAGACATAGTCTCTCTCATGAAAGGGTGGAATAACGGGTTTGCGTAAGTATGAGGACTGAGAGTGTGGTACGAATCCCCATGTTCGAATTGAGCCATGAAATCATCTTCCTTGTCTCCGTTTTGAGGCTCTACGGTGGGTTGCCGCAGGGTTTGATTCCTTGCCATGAGGAGTTGGGATATGAGTTCATGATGGGATTCAGAGCGGGGAATCACATCATATGCTGAAGGGGTAAAGTTATTGCCTCCCTTATAGATGAGTTCATAATGTCGTTTTGCTTTGAAATCCGTGTGATCAATGGGAAGGTGAGCTTGGATCTTTACGTAGATAAAATTGTATTGTTTCGGGGTGAGAATTGTATAGGCGGGGTCCTTACCTTGTAACCTAAGTGACTGGCGAGTTGGTCCTTAAGGGTTCATCTCACCAACAGCAACTATGGGTTCAGTTGCAGTCACAGGGTTTGAGATTTTGGCATTAAGATCAGAAACGGGCAATGTTTCTTTGATCTGAGAAGATTCCATGTGCGTAACTAGCTTGACTAGATGAATTTATGTAAGCAGCGTATGCAAGCCTAGCTCGAGCAAGCTAGGCAGCATGTACAACTGTGCAGTTTGTGCAACTGTGCAGCGTGTGCAACTATAGTGTAACAAGAAGCGTGACTGACAGGGGGTGTAATTAACCGTAGTGTGTGCAAGCCAGCGTGACCTAGCAGTGTGTGCAAGCCAGCGTGACCTAGCAGCATGTGCAAGCCAGCATGACCTAGCAGTAGCGTGTGCAAATGCAACCAGTTTGCAACATAACTGGGTGGACAGCGTGAGTGTGATCAACAGGGATTAACGTGAGTAGCTCAAGTTGGGTTTTAGTTTTCAGTACTTGATTTATGTAGCGTTTAACATGCAATGTGATAAGAATTTTGTTCAAATGGGAAAAAACAAGTTCAGGCTCTCCTTCTAGCACCAATTTCTGTATTGTTCGAAATCATCGGCATAAGGCTGGAGGAAAATGAACATCGAAAGATCTCTGGAGAGATACAGATAACCCTGCCTTCGCATGAGGGTAGGCTAGAAAAAATGAAGGTAGAGTGCCTTGGATGGTTTGCACGTAAATCAACCAAGGAATTTCCTGAGCGTACGCTATGGCTTGCGCTAGGGTTACCATAAAAAACATAACGAATATGTAAACAGGGCATAGATATAGCGTAAAAGAAGGAACAAAATGATGCAAATGTAAACAGTGAACCAGAAAAATGCAAACAACGTAGTGAACAAGAATAATGTAAAAAGTATAATGGAAGGAAAAATATTGTATTAGATTGATCTGGAGAATAAAGTGCACCGGTGAAAACGTAGCTACGTGTGCAAATGGCAGGTCAAACGTCAAGCCCCGGGATCAAGGATGAAGCCTTTGCAGACGCTTAAGTGTTAGGGAATCACATGCGCTTGAGTGTCTAAGGTTGCTAGTTAATGCTCTGTAGGTCATCCTTTTGCAAAATTTTCAACTCTATTTGTTTCAATAAACCTGGTATTTATATATTTTTCTAGGCTCGGGAGTGGGATTCGTGAATGAGGTTAATGGCTGTGAGATCTGAGAAAAATGGATCGAGTGATAGGTGTGCACAGGCAGACTATGTTCTAGACCAAATGTAATGTACCTTAGAACGCAAGCTAGCTTATGCCCATGGAAGCAGTGTAAGAGCTTGACAAGCTCACAAATGGTGAGGCTTACAATGAAAATTTACAATGAATTCCAAGAGGGATTGACTCCGGCTCGCTTGAAACTTCATGGTCCTTTGAAAAAACTGCTGCAGGATGTCGATTTGAGTGGTTTGGTGGCTGTTTGAGGCATCTCTACTTCACCAGGGCTTCTAGCGTGAGTTGATTTGATCCTAGCATGTCCTTAGCATGCATTTGGAGTGCTTTTTTCTGGGCATGAATAGTACTCATGTTGATGAATAGTGCTCACGTTGATGAATAGTGCTCATGTTGGACTCACGTTGCAGCATGACCTGGGTGTGAGCTGAGCGTGAGCAAGCTGGAATGGTTCATTTCACATGAAATTTTGATTTTTGAGACCTATCTTTCAAGTGTAATTGCTGCCTGCCCTTGTGGGCAACCTGCATGCTGATTCTGAGCCTGTTTGTGCCTTGATCTGGGTCATTTTGGCAACTCACACTAGGCTCACACTGTCATCGTGATCCTAGCATGACCCCAGTGTGACTTGGGCATGACCAACTGGAAGCGACACATTTTGAGCTAAATTTTGACCTTTGATGCCTATTCTTTGAAGTGCAACTACTGCCTACTCTCCAAGGTGGCCTGGATGCTAAATTCGAGTCTGTTCTTGTGTTGATTTGGACCACTTTTGGTAGCTCACGCTGAGCTCATGTTGTCAACATGACCCCTGCATGACCAAGCCAAAATGATGTGTTTCATACCCGAACTTTGATTTTTTGGAGCTTGTGAACAAGTAGAACTATTGCCTGTCCTTGGAGTTGAGTTGATGCTGAAAATTATGCTTGGGACTGCTTGATTTGACCTATTTTTGCTTGGTCATGCTGGGCTCATGCTGTCAGCATGACCTTAGCATGACCCCAGTGTGACCTGGGCGTGAGTAAACAAATCATGTGATTTTGAGCTTAATTTTCAAGGTTTTGGAGGTTGGGGACTACAATGAACATCAATGAAGCTCAAGGGGAGTCCACATGCTCGAATTTGAACTATTTGTACTTAGTTTGGAAGCTATCAGGGTTGGTCACATTGAGGTCAGGCTAGCTTGATAGCATGAGCAAGTTGGCTTGAGCAAGCTAGCTTGAACAAGCTGAGCGTGAGTTCCATGCCTTAGTTAAATTTTTATCTCCCAAGACTCAAGAGGCTCTGAATTATTCTCGTTTCAGTGTGTTGAACTAAAATTTTGTGGTGTTTCAGCCGCATTTCCTGAGATCTGTTGTGACCATTTACTTTCCCCTCCTCCTGTGTGAATTGATACTTTCCCCCTTGTGTGATCCAATGAAACTGTAGGCTGAATGGCATCACTGATGACCCAGAAGAGGTTTGCGTCATCATGACTTCCCCAACTGACCATCTCAGCGATGGCCCTAAGATGGCTCATTGATGGTCTGTAGTCTTACGGCAGTGGTGGCTGACCTTGGCCTATGCTAGGCCCTGCTTCTTGTTGTTGGCTGGGACCTATGGCTGGAGGTTGATTGGGTCCTGCAAGTTGAGTTGCAGTTGGCTTAGCCATCTGTTCTTCTTCTTGTTCTGGTCCCAGCTCTTCTCCAGTGCTTTTCCTTGGAGTTGGTGCCTTTAGCAATTCAGCATATGAAGCAATCTGGGCTTTTTGGAGGACATCATTGGCATACCCCTGAATACTAGCATGTTGGCACAACTTTATGATAAGACAAGGGAAAGGTAACGCCATCTTCCCTGTCTTCCATTCCTCAAACCACCTCAGGATCTCCATTAAATATAGATGGGGCAGGTTAGCATTAACCTTTCCCAACAACATTGCACATCCTCTAGCCACATACGTTGATATTCTCTTCAAGCCCTTTGTGGGAAAGAGGTGATATGTTCCAATTTTAAAATAGATCCTGTCTTCCGTCGTCAACTCACCAAATGTTTTATCTTTGCCATAAGCCTTCTCCAACCAATCCTTTCTCACATCAGGGTCTGAACAAGTGGATAACTGAGGAACTTTGGGCCTTGTATTTGAAAGGTTTAACACTTTCGAAATGGCCTGCGCAGAGAAGTCAATTGTCACACCACAAATATTGACAATTGTGCCTTGCTCCCTATTGTGCCAAAATTGGTACGTCTCTCCTAGGTACCGGGCACTGCTTTCAGAGAGGATAGGCCAGAAGGGAGACCCTTTGAGGTGATCCCTAATAGCCTTAGGAGAAAACTTAGTGAAAGATTCAAAGTTCAATTCCACAATCACCGCAGTGAATGTGGACTTCTCATGGATGGCCTGAACACAATCTTGGGGCAACGTGAGCTGTTATCCTTGTTTAGGCGTTGCAGCAGTTCCTTCTTCTGCCTACTCGGACCGTCTGGTAGAAGGTTCTTCTTGATGAATGCTGAATGATTTCTCCTCTTGTTTGTCATGTTGTCTGGCAGGACCTTGTCTTCCACCTTTCCAAGATTTTTTTCTCCCACCTTGAGTAGGACCTTCCTGCTATCCACATTTCGGGGCCATCTACAATCATATGGGGTCAAGTGTTAGTAATGTTATTTTTTACAAGTTTAAGTTATACCTTACTGCTTGCCTTAACTAATGATCTTATTTTATCTCCATGTGATCTTGCCCAAAAGATTGTAATAATGGGTCCCTTTTACTTAGGTGGTTTTTCAATTTTAATTTCCCGGTATACCTAAGGATTAAATGATTTTTAGGCACAATTACTCTAAGTGTTATAGCTAATTACCCTAGATGATGTCCTTTGGGTGATGATAAATTTCAAAAAAGTTAAGCACTTTTTAGCATGTTCCCCTCCCCCATGACTAAGCTGAACACTCCAGGTTCAAGAAAGTTCAAACGGAATAAAAATTGGGGTCCTAGCGAGCGAGATATAGTGAGAAAAGCAAGGGTCACTTAATTGCAAGTCATAGAAAGAAAATTCAAAAAATCCCCCACGTGAATGGAAAAAATGATGGTAAGTGTTGCGGGGGGGAGGGGGGGGGGTCACCTATTTATATATTTTTGGGGACACAATATTGCGTACGATACATCGCGTATGCGATATCATGTCGAGACGCGATATTGCGTATGCGATATCTCATCCCTAGTGATGTGAGACACAACACAACAAAAAGATCAAATTTTGAAGGGATTTTCTTGATATAAACGTTGTAACATAGGACATTGGGCTATTGTTAAGGAGTTCTTGGGTAATTAGATGGTTTTGAAGGCACAATAATGATGACAGCGTGGATTTTATCAATGAAACCTTGGGTGGTAAGAAAAAGGTTATGTGATGGTTCATGGGAACGTTGAAATTTAGAGGGTAATAGTAGGGAAATAATGTTAGGAAAAATAAGTTGAGGGTAAGAAATGGTGTGTATGAGCTATATCATAAGTGAAGATTACAAAAGATTACAAAAGTGGGTCCTCCCCAAAGCAGGTTCCAACCTATAATACCCTTGTGTAGCCACACTTAAAGTGTCTGTGGGCACTAGAAGGGTTAAATGTAATTTGCACTGATTCCATGAAACACACACATGTAAATATCACCAGAACGAGGTAAGAATTCTATGTTACACACGACACGAGCTACAATTACAAGAACAGTGAGATGAGACGAACTATAAAAAGGAAGTGTAGAGATTGGGACATGAGGTAACTAACCCAAGGCATAGCGAATCTTGCGTGTAAAGCATGATTAAGGTGTTATTAACCTATCGTTCCAAGATTAGGACCAAGTCCATTCCTCTAATCAGTGACATCACATTGTTTCATCCCATGATGAGCAACTATGAGAGTACTACAACAACAAGGCGTATGATCACTTAGCGTTTTGCTCAAGGTAAGGGTGACTTTTGTTTTGTGGCACTTTGTTTTTTTTTTTTTTGAATACTGCATCCAGAGAACCTGCCAACCTTCAGGCATGGGTGCATGTCTTTCCAGTGGGACCCCCTAGAATAACATTGGATTTTTGAGTGCCCTTTTGATTACTCTTACTCCCATTTTTCATTAGATCTACAAGGATCTTAGTACAACCACGTTGCATGATAACTCCCACAAAGGTCACCAAAGAGAATCCAAAAAGTCCCCTTGATGTCGCACCCTAATCATTCCCTCTTGGTCCATGCTTCTTCATTCTGGGTACAATGAACAAAAATTTAATTTTAAGTTTCAAGAATTTCAAGAATATCACTGTACCCTCGAACAAAACCTCTTATTTGTAGAGTGGATGAGTGGGTGTAATGGGCTCACTGTCCAAATAATTGATCACTTGTGACTTAATAACATAGAACACACCTCAACCAACGATCCACATGAGTGTTTTATTCATAGACGAGATTATTTATAAAAAACATAAAAGGACAAAAACATAAAAAGATAAAAAAAAAAGATAACATGAGAAATTTGAAAAATTAAAAATTGGAAAAAAAAAGTTGTAAAATTAAAGAAAATAAAAAGTGGTTATTAATCCTACTTATTAGAATGAG
Organism: Gnetum montanum; assembly: GCA_015680685.1. Classification (NCBI taxonomy): domain Eukaryota; kingdom Viridiplantae; phylum Streptophyta; class Gnetopsida; order Gnetales; family Gnetaceae; genus Gnetum; species Gnetum montanum. The sequence continues at coordinate 82,006 of MNCI01026815.1, forward strand.
GGATATCCCTCATAGCTAAATGGTTGAGGATGGAAAGGATTAATAATTGATGACGGGGATCCTTGCATTTTGGAAGTATTCTGGCTTGGTCATATTTACCCCATCGGGTTTCACACACTTGATTATAATAAGCATAGTGGGGAAATTTATACGATGTAGTTCCTAGATAACAAGTTGACCTACTATGATGTTTGGGACCATTAAATGGTATGCAAGGATTGGGTTGTCGCTCTCCATGTCTGTGTTCATTGGGCTGTATGATTGTTGGAGTGTGAGTTGGTGGCCCTGATGAAGTTACATGAGGCGTTGGGTTTGAAGGTAATGGTGCACCACAGTGTAAGACTTGTGCTGGGTTGGAAGATGCAGTGGCCTCAGAATTGTGTTGTCCCTTCTTACTGACATGTTTAAAGAAAGGACACTTTTGATGTTGAGGAGGCTTTTCAATGCTGTTAGTAGTAGTAGCACAAGTGTTGTTCATGGGTTGTTGTTGTGGTGCAGGCACCTTAGGAATAGTTGGTGGCGATGTAGAAGGAGGGAAAGGATGAGAATGTTGAAAATTAGGAGGAGTATAAGGTGCACAAGATGGTGGTTGTGTTGAAGGCATGGGATGATAGTATTAAGGAGAATGGTATTGTGGTGAGATAAAGTGCACTGGTCCAGCTGGGAAAACAAGATGTTGAACGTGATAAGCATTTGGATTCGGATGATATGAAGGGTGTCTCTAGTCTAAGGGTGGTCTCCTCCACAACTGGGATTGTTGCCACTATGATCGAACACAGTATCTCTGTACAGACTCTAGATGTAACGTGTTTCCCCAATGCTC
>MNCI01026815.1:84250-124428 GCA_015680685.1 Gnetum montanum
TTCCTTGACTATCCCTACACATCTTGGACTTTGTGTACGACTACCACTGGGATTACCAAGCGCAGATCCTAGGTACGCTACTGGGTTACCAAGTAGTCACACTTAAATGCTCGTAATCAAGTTGTACTCATTCTGTGTTTTAATGCGAGTTTAAGGGTGAGAGAGAGACTAATTAGGAAAGTAGTAAATAATAATTAAATAAATAAATAAACAAAGTGAATGCTGCAATGATGAAGTAATATCGATCTTTATTGTCAGTCATGTACGTGTCCAAGTATGTCACACTCGAATAAAGGATGCCGTACAATTACATTCACCACACTGCGAGCATACACTAGAAAATATTCTAACTTTGGAGGGATAAAACTACCAAAGTCTAGCTATAATCTAAATCTAAAGCTGTGAAACAAGGGAGAGCCGCCTCTTATTTATAGAACTAGCAGCGAGCTGCAATATCGCGTACACGATATCGCGGTCGCCCAAAACGCGACTCATCAATCATGCTTTAAATGATGAAAGAATGAAAAATTCTTATGGCCGTATAGTTTTAATCATGTAAAAGGTACAAGATCTTCTAGGCTAAGGCTAAGGGATGGATGGGGTTATAATCATGAAAAATCATACTGTTTTTTTCTTTTCATTTGCATTAGTAAAAGGTTCCTTATGTAGCATCCACTTTTCTTTCTTCTTGCATGTTGGTTCAAATGTCATTCAATGGGTCCCTACATTGGAAGCCAACAAGTGACTTAATACTTTCCTTGATGACTTCCATGAAAGTGCAATTGATGAACATATGGATACCCATCTCATTATGATTGATGCAAAGGCCACAATGGCCATGGTCCTTAATTGACCTATGTTGGAGCCTATCCCATATGAGGATACCTCTATGGGATAAGGTCCATATGAAAAACTCAAATCTTTAGGATAGCTGGAAGTTTCCAGATTCTGGCCCGTTGATTATGTTGTGGATCATACCAAAAATTTATTTAATCATCTTTATGTAGGTTTCCATTAGTTTTCTACCACCATGTGCTTCATTCATACTACGTGTATAGGTTTTCATCATTCTACTACTCATAATGAAGTTACAAAATTATTTAAGATCTCCTAGGGGTGAGGTGGACCATTATTATTATTGAAATAATGATAAAAGTTAATGAGATCTGCAAATGCTAGTCCCTAATTAGTGATGATCCATTAAGTTGCCTTTTGCCATAGCTTTCTTAGTAGGGTGCTCATCCTTTGATGCCACTTGATAGCTGAGAAAGGAATAGGTTTAATAGAACAATTCCAACAAATTATATGTTAAAAAGCTTGCCAGTAGTAAGTTGAAAAGCAAACTAAGAGGCATCCATTGGTGGTTCGATCTAATACTACTAATACATGCATGAAAACACTTGATGCCAGACATTCCCATTGGAGCTACCCAAGTGCACCCCAAGCACAAGGTATGCTAGCCTTATCTCAATAATCTTATGATAAATTATAATGCATAAGCCATCATCCTGTTTCATCCAAGCAACAATTTCCCATCAAGAAAGGTAAGGCCTTTTCTTATTTTTTGCACCTTGCCCTATGAAATCGTGAACGATGTGATCAATTTCTTTTATAAATGACTTTGGAGATGGATGATCATTGCTGCAAACAAGGGGATTTCTTGTAGAACTAACTTCATAAGAATATGCTTTTGAGTTGATAAAAGAAAAATATATTTCTAGATGAATTACTTGGTCTTGATGCGATTAATCGTCTAGTTTTACATTCTAAGGATGGAGGCATACCACAAAGAAGGGAGCTGTAAGATAATTATTTGGAAATGTTTTATGAGTTGCTCCCAAAATGTTGAGAATATGTTGTAGTTATTTGGGAGGTTAGCAAACTCCATACACTACTGAATTAGCCTAATTAAGTTTGAGACCACTAAGCCTAAAGAGGAGTTGGAGGGCCTATTGTAGTTTGTAGCTTTTTGGGATGCTCACTTTCATGACTATGATAGTATCATTAACAGACTTCTGGATATGTCCTTTCCATGAAAGAGGATTTTGTAGGCCAATCCTATTAAGATAGACATCAAGACATTTGGTGACTAAGGTGAAAAAGTATAGTGAAAAAGGAACATCCTACCTTACCCCTTTTACAGAGTCGAACCATTTAGACTATGTGCCATTCATTTACATTACCAATCTCAAGGAATGAAGAATGTACCAGATTTGGTCCATTCACCGCTTTGAAAAATTTGACATTTTCATGGTTACCAAGAGAGGCTTCCAATGCACATTGTTATATGCCTTTGCAATATCTAGCTTGAAAATCGTGATTGTATTGCCTGTGCAATGGGCTTAATTTGTGTTTTTACGCATCACTATGATGTCATTTACTATGTTATGCTCTTTTACGAAGTGTTTTTGTGTCTTACTAATCATTTGTGGGAGAAGCACTCTGATGCTATTAGCAAGCACTTTTGAATAGAACTTGTAAAGAACATTACATTGGTAATAGTGTGATAATGCTTTGGACTAGAAATCGATTCTTTTTTGGTGATAAGAATAAGCGAAGTGGAATTTCAAACCTGTGGACAATGCCTGGTAGTAAGAATGCGGTTGAATATCTGCAAGAGTTGAAGATTCACCTCATGCTAGAAAGCCTAGAACAACTCATTCATGCATATGTCAGGGCCTGGAGCTTTATTCCTACTAGCAATTGAATCACAGTCTGTAGCTCTTCATACCTAATTGGGAAATTCAGCTAAAAGGAAGGATCCAATTAAGCATAGCATCTTAAGACGTTTGGGATATCCTCAGTATCTCACTGTTTAAAATTGTAGAGATATCTAAAATATTCCATAGCCTGAGGGAGATCCACCTGTGGATTTGCCAAAAATAAAACTTATTGATGTTTGGCCTATCTTCTTGAAGTCACTATATGGAATCTTGTGTTGAGATTGACCTCCCAAAGACATGTAATGCAGGAATGCTAATTCCAGTACACATTAGGGCTATTCCAAACTACTTTGTAGTTACCAAAACTTCCTTTAGTCTTTCTGGGCCTTTGACCCCACCTACGTTCCATACTCTGTTTGCACTGTCTTTTTATGTTTACCTATGTCTTTGCTCTTCTTTCATTGGCCTGCTAACTGAAAGAGTAGCAGGAGCATTAGCATCTCCTTAAGTAACTTCATTGCTAGATATCGCCTGTGCATCCAGCGATTCCTTATCCACTTATTTTTAAGGATCACTAGCTCTCTTATATCATGAGTCTTGTGGGTTTATATTCATGCTTTCTATGTTTCGATTGACAAGCCCTGGAGAGTGGTGAATGGAACTCTCGAGTCCATCTCTTTTCTAGATGTAGCTTGTTACACTGGGGCTAAGACTTGCTGCGATTATCCAGGTGACTTAATAGCAATTTTGAGGGATGGATTTGAGTGTCTTGTATTAGGACCTGAAGAGTCCTTTTGTAAATTCCTCTCTTCCATCACATACTATAGATTTCTCTGTTTCTATGCTCTACTTTTATTGTTTTGTGTCTGCGTTAATTATTTCTTTAGGCATTAACGGCCAATGTGACCCTACTTTACACAATGACAACATTGGTTTCAGAAATTCTCTCAGATTATTTTCTATTGTATTATTTCTTGTGAGCTTTTGAGTAAGATTTCCTTCCTCAACTTCACATTTAAAGGCATGTAAGCACAGATTCTAGCCTCAATGAGGCAAGATTTGGAGGCTGTGGCATTGTGCATAGCAATCATATCTCTAAATAATTTGCTGATACAAAGACAGAATTCCTTATCCCATAGATCCATAGGAAAACTAGGGAGATGGATCCACACAGGAAAGGATCTCACAATTCGCTTATTGCCAAACCTAATGAGGGAGCTCCTTGGAATCCACTTCTCAAGAAATACTAATTATTCTTTAAACGACCATGGGCTCTATGATAACATATCATGCATGGATTGCTCCAAGTTGAAGGAAAATAGAATGCTATTCCCCTTCATTGGAGTGATCTTAAGGGCATAGCTTGACTAAATCTTATGAGCCCATTGAGGTATTATTTCCAGAGTGAAAACTCTACTTGAGAAAAGACCAATCAAAGCTTGAGCATACCTTCGAGCCTACCATTGCTGGATCTATTTAGGGATCACAACATGTACTTGATCGTCACTTTCCTTAATGGAGAAGTCATTCCCCACGTTCATAATGGCATCTTCTTTTGAGAGTTCCTTTGCATGTTGCATGCAGCTACCGTTTGCCTTGAAAACCACATTAGCAAACGAGAGCTTTAATGTATTGATAATCATAAAGCCACCAATCTTAAACCCTTACCGCTAAGAAGCCGCAGGATCTGAAGAACTTGAACCATGCCCTAATGCACGCCCAATTGTTTGTTCTTATCTCGCATTGGATCGCTAAGTCCAAATGCCTCCTGCCTGATTAGCCTTTGTAAGTGTTCTATGGCTACCCCTTCCATCATATGCAGGCACTTCTATGTTTACAGACTCTGAACTTGTTTGAAACCTATTGCCCCTTAAGCTACCTTTATCTTTTGTATTTCTAAAACCTTGTATTTGATCATTTTTATCATTGACACTATGTTGATTTTTCATATTTTACAGTTTTACATTGTTTTTTTTCTATCCTTAATCATTGAAGCATTGTCTTTCTATAACATCCTTTTTAAGTAGAAAAGGATAAACATTACACAAATGTTCTTCATGATGAAAAAAGTTGCATGAATTAGGAATATTATAATATGTAATTAGCTAAATATACATTTTTTCACCTACTTATAATATGAATTTTTTAATGATTAAAAATATTTATTTCAACCAAAAATATCTATGAAAACTAAATGCTAGCGAAATAGATTCCATATGCTTAATAAGGCTAAATAGACTAATACTTTTTTGCTCATCTTTTTAGAAAAAAAATGGAAGTTTAAATAGTTCAACAAAACATGGAACTTTAAAATTTTCTTTAGATTAGACATCAAAATCTACAGTCCACTTATGAATGATCAAAAGTACATTCTTTGTATAAATAACCCTATATGTAGGGCATGCTACATCATTGAAGCATTGTCTAGCTCAAAAAGTAGATAAAAAAAATGAGAATAAAACTTGGCATGAATGACTTGAATATTATGCTTTGGCATCACATTATTTAACTAGAAGTGAAACTATGATTATGAGACAAATAATCTAAAATTTGAAAGAATACAAATTGTGGTGAAAGACTAGTAACCAATGAGTTATATACATCATCAAAGAGAATTAAATTAGGTGGCTGATGAGCGGCGAGGTACCCCTACACTCAACCATACAAATCACAACTATTTACGCATGATTCGGTCAAATTTTGTGGATGGAACTAGTTGTGGTATCTAGATCGTTAAGCTTTGATTGCAATTCACTATCTTCCCACTTGGACTAGTGGTATCTTTGTCACGTATGGTTTAGTCCAAAGTGAGGCATATCATATTGCCTAATTCTATACTGCTCCTAATGACGATAAAGAGATACATTAACTAAGCTAATGAACAGTGGAAAATAAGATCTAAACTAGCTTAGTTAGCCTAACCAAGTAACCATTCCAGTTTCCTGGACACATCTTGAACACATATAGTGTTGCTAGGCTACCAACGTTAATTGTTGTTGGGTTACCAAGTACTATATGTATGCTTGAAGTGGTTGTGCTTGTGTTCATTAACAACTGAAAATTAATTGCTTAATTAAAATATAGTAAAGTAAAGTACATTAAAAGAAACATTAATCTATTTTTAGTGCTACAAGGATTGTCAAAGAGTTCATTTTTATTCCCATCAAATTGTTATGCTTAGGTACATCAATGTTCGAATAAAGAATTGTACATACTACGATTGCTTTTGCGAGCACTCAAAAAATATTCTAACTCTCGAGAGAATAAACTGCAAGAGCTTCGCTACATTGACTAAAAACTAACAAAAACTCATACCAAATCGAGAGCCTAGATGCTATATTTATAGGCCAGTGTATACCCCTCGACGTCGGATAGCCGACGTCACATTTGGGCTCTGACATCGGATATCTTGATGTTGGATACCTGATGTTAGAGTAGACAAAAACAATGTGATTCATCATACCCCCATGACTGAATGAAAACTCGTCCTTGAGTGAAGAAGGGGAAGAACAAGTTCTTAACAAAATATTATGTAGGTACAGGATTATTGACTAACACTAACTATTGACTAACTCTGAGTGCTGCATAACAAAATTTTATTTGAGTGGATGCATACAAAATGATAGAGTGACAAAAAGATTGGATAGACATTGAAGGTTACAAAATTTGCAGAGGTCTTTAAAAATCCACTGAAGATGATTCTTCTTGTTCTCGCTAGTGGTGGCAAACTTTTAATCTTGATTGTTATGTTGATGCTTTTCTAGTTATGTAGAACATTCTTGAAGGGTGGACTAAAATTTCTTCTCATTGCCCCATGGATCTAGCAAGCATGTGAATTTTGAGCTACTATCTTGTATGTGCTACAATTTGCCCATGGTCATATCATCCATTGTCCCTCTCTTGGCTTTATTTTTGTGCTTGGCAAAAGACCTTCTTCTTTAGGTGTTTCTTTTAGCAATACCTGCAGTCACCAAAGGATCAACATTAGTTGTGGTAAATTTTCCTTAATAATTAACCCTTTTTGGATCCCTTAGTTTTCTTTTAAGCACAAGGTGATTATAGCATACTATGCCCAAGGCTATGAGGTAACTAAAATCATCAAGCTATTTACAATATTTTGATCAATTACTATTAGTTACCATGATGTTCAAAAATAGGATGTTGGAAAATTTTAAAGCAGGCATCCCTAGCCCCCATGACTAATAAACATAAGTCTGAAAGCACATAGGTTTTTGAATAATTGAATCCAAAGGTCTAATTTAGAAGATGCCTAAGAAATATTAATGGATATGGAAATAAAAAAGTAGAAAAAATTAATGAAACAGATGAGAAGTAGTTCCAAAATCATGCATAAATTTAGAGAAACCATCATTGATGTTCTAAAAGATGTGAGGTTAGTTGAAAGCCATGATCAACAAAAGTTATGCAAGTGGGTCCTCCCCAAAGTAGGATCTTGCCATAATGCCCTTGCATAACCACTTTTGTAGATGTTCGTGGGCACCTAAGAAGTTAAATGTAGACCATGCTTTATTCCAAACAACACACAACTGCCATGGTTAGGATGTTGCACTATACTATACAAAACCAAAAGGCTCATAATCACATGTAGCAGTGAGGTGAATAATGGAATGAGAAGGAATTAGAGAGATAAGGATGTAAGGTACTTGACCATATCCACAACAGGTTCTTGTGACAAGTGTGATTAAAATGATCAACATACCAATCCATCTAAGTTCAAACCAAGTCCATACCATGAATAGTGACCTCGCATTGATGTGTTCCATCCTACCAACCAATATGAGTCCACAACCACCTCAAAGAGCAATCATCACTCCAAAAAGAGAAGAAAAGAGAAAAAGGAAGGAAGGGCCTTAGTTAGAGTGGCACCTTCAGGGATGGGTAACATGTCTTTCCAGCCCATAACTAGTGTTTGTAGTCCATTATTGTGTCTAAGGGGTGTGCTTTGAATTTTTATTATTGTTTTTGTTTCTTCTTCTTCTTCTTTTTGTTTTCTTTATTTTTTTAATGGAAACCACACCGTGCAAAGATAGAGCTTCCTTTTTATTGGTTGATGGAGGAGTGATGGTACATTCTAAGAGGAGTCATAAACCACATGAAGGAAGTCAAGAAGAGAACCCAACAAGTCCCCTTGAGGTCACATCCTTACCATTCCCACTTGGTTGTTCCCTCTTTCTTCAAGGTAAAATAATCATTGATTAATTCTAGTTTCATAAAAGAAGAACCAAATTGTTTCCATGAAAAAGACCTTTTATTTAGAGAACTGGAGGGATGGATGAGGTGGTCTGACTACTTTACACAATTAATTACCCAATCATCTTGATAGCATAGCATGAAGAACCCAACACATAGCGTTGACTTTTGCACCATGACTTGGCAATTTTATTAATAAAAACATAAAAATACATTCATAAAGTAAAAAGAGAATGACTCAAGAAAAGAGAAAAATATCAAGAAAAGAAAAGTATTATGAAATGAAAAACATATGAAGAATCAAAAAATTTTGGAATAAATAGGAAAATGATAAAAAATTGTACGAAAAAAGGTGAAAATACCTATTAGTTTTGTAAGATATATTCATCTAAGTCCTTTGTTTGGTCCATTTTCTTAAGTCTAGAACTAGTAAGCAGATCCATTGTCTCCATGCATCCTTGAAACAATCTTAGAATCTCATTTTCAAGCCAATGTATGTCTTCTGGTTTAGTGGCTACTACATAGACTAGTCTTTGTTCGCACACTTGTTTCTTAGCTTTGTTGTGGGTTGTGTTAATATTTTGAATTTCTAGCCCATAGTTGCATCCTTTACTATTAGTAGTGATGCATGGATTCTACTGTCTTTTCATAGCGATAGGTTCATCATTTAGGTCTTGTGTTGGAGTGGTGATGGTTGTTGGCTTTTGCATAGGGTTAGAGGACATTGGTTGTGAAAAGGAAGGCATTGCACCAAATTGGCATTGTGCTGGCTTGGATGATGTGGTGGATCCATGCATGACTTGCTTCAGCTTATAGCCTTTCCTCCAGAAGGGACGTTTCCTACATTGTGGTTGAGGCCCATTGGTATTAGCATGTCTATGCACATTCATAGTACAAATGACATTTGTTTGTTGATATTGTGGTGTCAAACCTTCCTATGTTGCTAGCCATGGCATGTGAGTATGAGAATATTGAGGATATGCCAAAGGATGAGAGGTGTGAGGTGGTGACCTCATATAAGATGTTGTGGGATGTTGATATTTGGGAGAGTGGTAGTAGTGATTTCAGGTAGAGGGAGTAGAACCAGTTAGGAAAATAGATTGTTGAACATAATATTCATATGGGTTCGACTGGTAGTAAGGGTAGGGCTGATCTGGTGGTGGCCTCCCCCACAACTATGGTTGTTGTCATTGTGGTTGATGCTAGTGTTGAGGTTGGCAATAAGTCCCCCCAAGATAGTATAGTTGGTTTTGGGGTTGTTTAAAATTACTACGTAGAAGAGGAAATTTTCTAGGCATGTACTTTTGTACAATCTTTGAAATTAATGCCCTTGCCCAATACTCATGTAGATGCAACAAGACTCAGCAATGGTCCTTTGGATGATCATATAGGAAAATGTCACATCCCCCATCCTCTTCGATGGTTGAGTCTATAGCCTCTTCTTCGACAACCATTTCCCCTTCTTGTTGAAAAGTGTTTGTAGTTGTTTCTTGATTCTTTTTCCTCCTTTTGTTGTGATCACTTGATTCATTTTGTGCTACTTTCTCCTCTATTGTTTCTTTGCAAGTTTTACCTTTCTCATTCATTGATTTTGACATCTTATCCAACTTTTTCTTAATCTTAATGATAGAATTTTGTATTGGCAAAGTCCATTGTAAAATCACCTCATTGAGAGCTGCCTATTTTTCCTTATCATAGATATGGATGCTTTTCTTTTGTAGAGTTGGATCCCAATTATTTTCCTCTACATTCTCTTGTCTATATAGCTCTCCTTCTTCTTTTGCCACAGGCTTGATTAACTCTTTGATTTGATTGGTTCATAGCTTGTATAATTGACCTGGAGCATACATCCCAAGGATCTCATTTGTTGAATTATGAGGCCCATCAATGATGTGAAAAAGTTGCCTTTCCTTAGAGAAACCATGGCCTAGGCATCTATGTAGTAGCAAATAGTATCTTTCCAAGGCCACTTCCAAGGGTTCATGATTTTCTTGCTTCCACTCTTGGATTTCTTTTCTTAGGTTGGACACTCTCGCATAAGTTTTGTATTTTTCATTGAAAAGTTCTAGCATTGTGGGTCACTAGTGAATGGAACTTGGTTCCAATGATCTATACCAACTTTCAACTTTGTCAATTAGTATCCTAGAAAAGAGCTTAAGCTTTGCCACCCACTTTCAATGTTTTATAAGGCACAGGCATCATAGAAGGCTTGTAGATGATGTTGTGGATTAGAATCATAGCCTCCCACGAACTTAGGAATATTATTAATATCAAGCCTAGGTAGGCGACTTTCCTTGCGATACCTATGAGGTATCTTAATTGCCTCTATGATCTACATCAAGCTCTTAGTGGCCAATAAGGGTTCATCATCATAAGACATGTTGTGATGAAGATTTCTATTTCTATTTATTTTATTATGATGATATTGTCTATGCTCATGGTGATGTCTTTGATTTTGCCCTTGGGTTCAATTTCTATCTTTGTCTTGAGCTTGTAGTGGAGCTCTATCTCTATACCTATGTTCATCTTCATTAGAACTAGATGTTGAAGAGGAAGATGAATATGAAGAACTGGAAGAATTTCCATGGCTCCTATAGTTATTCCTTTGGTCCTTTGATTTATCTTGTTTAGGTTTGTAGGGGGTCCTAAGCCTTGATGCCCTCCTTGATCTAGGACTTTCTCCATATCCTCTAGGAGTATCTACCTTAGCTAAACATAGTCTTTGAGTGTAGGAAGGATCTAAATGAGCATCAAAAACCCCTGCTTGAGGTTGGTCACTCTAATTTTCTTTAGTATATATCCTATTATTTCTCCTATGAGTGTTCTTGGCATACGATGCATTATTGGTCCTATGTGAAGAAGATATGGTTTACCTAATAACATGTGTGACTTAAAATATTTATATTTTTTAAAAGATAGGTCATTAATACCTTTACAATGATAATGTATAATATAACTAATCTAGATAAATAGCACCATCCTTGAAAATGATGCCAATGATGAGTGGCGAGGTACCCCTATGTCCAACCATACAAATCACAAGCGTTCATGCATGATCTAGTCAAATTCCATGGATGGAACTAGTTGTGGTATCTAGATTGTTAGGCTTTGATTGCAATTTGTTGTCTTCCCACTTGGACTAGTGGTAGCGTTGTCATGTATAGTTTAGTCCAAAGTGAGGCATGTATGTGACAAAAACTCATACCAAATCAGGAGCCCAGGTGTTATATTTATAGGCCAACGTATACCCCCCGACATCAGATACTCTATGTCGCATCTAGGCTCCGACATTGGAGTAGACGAAAATAATGTGATTCATTAGTGTCTTAGTTGTATCAACATACTAGAAGAATGCATCATATTTTTTTGCTGATTAGCTTAACTATACATATCCTTAAGACATAAAACCAATATGATACTTAAATAGTTTCTTTAGTAGAGGTAATTTTTTTATCTTTGATTTTATTCTAATAAATCTAAATTTTCTTTTGAAATTACTCCCAACTTCTTCAACTGATCCTAAAGTGTTTGCTTCTTCTATTGATGCGAAAATTTTTGTTGATTTTCAAATGTAGATTTACGAGCTAATGATTAAAAATTTGTAATGCATTGTTCAAGTTTTCTAAGAGTTAAAGGCTTAAGACCTACTCTCAACTTTTGAAAGTCATCACACTTCAAAATAAAAAATAAAAATAAAATAATTTCTAGACACAACTTTTCAATTAAGTCTCACCAAAAAAGAAAAACTTGAGATGAAACATTAATACCTAGTGCCTTCCCTGCCAAGCACAACTTTCAAAAGTTGAGAGTAGGGCTTAAGCTTTTGGCTCTTGACCAAAAATTATGCTAATCTAAAAATGCCATAATTAATAAAAATTAAGATCACAATGAAAGAATGTTACATATTCAATTAATACACTTCTCATGGTCTTGGCCATGGGAAGCCCCTATCATTTATTATCTTTTTAATTTACCAATTGAAAGAAATCTTTACAAATATACTAGTACTATCTAGGAAAGGTTAGGAGGAAGATGTCATAGCTTGAAACTATTTTGGAAACTATTGAACTATATATATCCTTAAGGCATAAATAATATGATATTTAATCTAATTTTTTTCTAGTTGGCTAAGAGTTAAAGGCTTAAGATCTATTCTTGACTTTCGAAGGAACGAACCAACAAACAAAAAAAAAAAGAAGGAAAAAAGCAAAGAAAAGTGAAAAAAAAAAAACACTTTCTATACACAAATTTTAATTTAAGCCATACCTAAAAAGCAATACTTGAGATAAAACATCAATACCCCCTCTTTATATGCTACTTTTTCAGCAAAATAGCCTAGTAACTTTGGAGGCATTGGAATGTAAAATAAGTGAAATATAGGTACATGCAAAGATATATAGTCAAATTAGAACTTTATATAACTTAGTATTACCCATTGGAATTGAAGCCATGACTTGAGCTTCCACATCAAGGAATTCTCTTACCATTAGGTTAACACATTATTTAAAATACTTTAGGAGAAGGGGTGCCTCCTCACAAAGGAGAGAAGGCTATAGTGACCAAGCCCAAAAAAAAAAGAGAGAAGAAAAATATCAAAATATGGATCAACAAAGGGTTTAAACTAGGTGTAACTCAAAAAAATTATTCCATTGATATGAAACATTAACACCTAAGTAAAATGATGCTACTTTTTTGAATCCCTCAATCCTTGCTATATGCTATTTTTAATTCCCCCACCCTCCCTCGAATGCATGAGTGTATATATGAAATTTTGTAGCTCTATTATGCACTTTTTTATTTTTTCATACAATGAAAACAACACTTTACATGTTCCTCCTATGAACTACTTCCCCCTCCTCTACCAACTAACAACCAATAACTAACTATATACTACTTTTTCATTCTTTTCTCCTTATACTAAACCCCTTGCCCCTCCAAATGTTTTGCACATCTTTTAACATATCACCAACAAACATTAAAAAAAAAATAATTAAAAAAATAGATTAAAAAAATATTTTTAATGTAACCTTGATACCCTCTTATCCATAAATGAAACACAACAAATTGAAAACTTGGTAGATCACACCCTACTCTCTTAAAACCCTTTTGCCAACAAATCCAATGCAATAAATTTAAAAGATTTGCTCATCATAGCCTATTGTCTACAAAAGCTCTCCACATCATAGCCTACAATTTGTGATTTCATGTTAAAAAAAATTATTTTAGGTATGTTAAATTTCTAATTTTTTGAATTTATGATAACATTGAATTATGTTTTCCATTTCAATGGTTCATTGTATTTTCTTACCATTTCTAATTTCCGCCTTTTTAAATAATAGTAATATTGAATTACCTTTTTCCATTTTGAGAGTTCATTGGGATATTATGAAATTTCTAATTTTCCCTTAAACAAAATAAACTTAAAAGCTCTATGTATCACAACTTTCAGTTTTCAATTTCATGTAGAGAAATTGGTTTCAATATGTTAAATTTATAATAATTCAAATTTTCTAAATCTAATTAATAATAATTTCGAGTTGTATTTTTCCATTTCAATAGTTCATTATGTTTTCTTGCAAATTTTAAATTTTTCCTTTTTTATTTTCCCCTTTTTAAATAACAATAATATTGACTTGCATTTTTCTATTTTGAAATTTTTTCCTTTTCTAATTTTTTGCTTTTCAAATTTTTCTCTCTTTTTTTAAAACCTTTTCTCATCATAGCCTACTATTTACAAAAGCTCTCCACATCACAACCTACTATTTGTGATTTCATGTAAAAAATTTATTTTAGATATATTAAATTTTTAATTTTTCAAATTTTCTAAATTTGATTGATGATAATATCAAATTGTATTTTTCCATTTCAATAGTTCATTATGTTTTCAAGCAATTTGTAATTTTCTTCTTTTCTAATTTCCCCCATTTTGAATAAGAGTAATATTAAATTATCTTTTCTAGTTTTGAGAGTTCATTGGGTTTTCATATGATTTCTAATTTTTTCATAAACACACTAAATTCAAAAGCTCTCAACATCACAACCGGCTATTTGTGATTACATGTGAAAAATTTCTTTCTAATTTTTTGAATTTCCTAAATCTAATTGACAATAGTATCAAGTTTTATTTTTCCATTTCAATAGTTCATTATGTTTTCATGTAATTTCTAATTTTTCCCTTTTTGAAAATTCCTTCTTTTAAATAACAATAATATTAAATTGTGTTTTTCCATTTTGAGCTTTTTTCCTTTTTTAATTTTCTCTTTTTCAAAATTTTCTCTTTTCAAATAACAATAATATTGAATTAGGATATTCTATTTTAAGAGCTCATTGTATTTTTAATGTAATTTCAAATTCTTAGCTTTTATTACCTTTGATTAATGATTATTTTATGTTTCACAAGCCATATTACCGATACACAAAATGCAGGAAATTCAAAAGGATTCTACATCATAGCTTGTTGTCTATGATTTCATGTGATAAATTCATTTCAAGTATGTCAATGATAAATGAAATTTTAAATTATTATCCAATTTCTAATTTTTTATTGTAAATTTATTTTGCATATCTATGAAAAAAGGTAATCAATTGCATTGGCAAACTCTCAAATTCTTTCATATATCGAGGGGTCTTTAAATAATTAGAAATTGGTACTTTAGAGATGTAATTTAGATATGTTTCACTTTTTTTGAAAATTTCTTTTTTAGACTTTTGAGGTATATACTTTTAATGCAAAATTGAGATTTCCAATGAAATGAATTTTTTGGTTTAAAATTAGAATATATTTTTAACAAGTTTCCATTGGTTGCAAATTTCTACATTCACCTACAAACCCTACAATTCTTTCATATATTGGAGATTTTTGATTTAGTGATGAATTCAAATTTTGCAGATCTCATTCATATGTGAATAAAACAAAATTAACAAACTAAATATACAAATACACAATAACTTTCACCTAGGTGACATTCAACTTGCAAGATCAACATTTTCATTTATTGATGATTATAATTATATTTTTTAATATATTGCATTTTACCAATATTTAAAATACTTCTAATTTCAACTTTGGATTTAGCATAACAAATTAATGAATAGGAATAAGCAATGGAGATAAAGAGAATAAAAAATATAAACATCAAGCTTGTATAAATTTGGACTTTATGTGCTATTGGAATTCAAGAGAGATATTATTCTTATGATATTTTGTTGTAGTGAAGTTCTCCCAGACTTTTAGCTCCATTCTTACTTCTCTCACTTTTCCAATGGTAATTTCTCACATGTGATTTTCCATTACTCTAACATGGCAAGCTCACATTTTCTGTCATTGACTCTCATTCTTATGAGATACTTTTAATCTCACATTTGCTCGTGTACTCTTTCTGTGATTCAACTCATTCTCTCAATATATTTTTCATACATGGTTGTAGGTTTGCTTATCAAAGGTTTTTTTCAGCTCCAATTAAGACCAAATTAGTTGATAGGAAGAAAATATTTTTGTTTAGAACCTGCTAATATTGTGTTTCTATGTTTGATGTTTGAGCATAACATTTGACTCTCAATTGTAGGTTTAGAATCAAAGTTTGGAAGTTTTTTCTTGCTCATGTACTATTGAAGATACATTACAAGAAATTTGTGTTGCCATTGTGCTCACCTTTTACCCTTATAGGTCATTGTGACTATAGTGTAACTCTAGTACTATTCATGCCTTATGTTTTTTGTGTATTTTGTACTAATTGCAACCTCCTTATTCTCGTAGGCAACTTATGGTGAACCCATGGTCAACTTTTTATTTGCATAATCAAGGTGTAAGAGTAAATCTTAGATTAAATCCTTTGCATTATAGAATCTGACAAGAATCAATTAGACAAAATAAACAAAAAGTAATAGAAGCTAATAGCTTTTACAACTTGAGCCTTCAAGACAAAAAGAAATTAACATTAGAAGAAAAAAATTAAATGTTTAGTTATTCTTTAAAGCTTTTTTACTTAAAGTAATAATTGAAAAGTAACATATTTGAAAATATGCTAGTTAACTCTTAAAGAAAGATCATAGTTATGATTTTGTTGTTGTAAAATAACTACAAACCAAAGCTTCCAAATAAAATAAAAAACAAGTGGTTGAAGACACTTGATGAGCAGCAAGGTACCCCTACACCCAACCATATAAATCACTAAGGCATTTATGCTCGATCCAATCAAATTCTATGGACCTATAGTTCTCTAGTGCACTAGCTCTTTTAGGAAGTAAAATGGACATTGAGAATGTTCATTGTCTTTCCAACTACACTTGTGAAGCTCAAGGGTATGGTTTAAGTGTAATTGAGGTACATGATTTTTTATCTTTTATGTTTTATAAATTTGATTGCCTACAACAAGAATGCCAGGTAAAGTAATTAAAAATCTAATTCATCTACTGCCTAGCTAGCCTAACACAAGTAATTGCCCCACTTTCCTAGACACATCCTAAACACATATAGTGCTGCTGGGCTACCAAACGTTAAGCATTGCTAGGTTACCAATTATTATATGTATGTTCGAAGTGGTCGTGCTTGTGTTTATTAATTGTTGGAAAGTAATTTCTTAATTCAAATGCATTAGAGTAAAGTGCATTAAAAGAAACATTAATCTTTTCTCAGTGAAACAAGGATTATCAAAAGAGTCATTTTTATTTCCATCACATTGCTGTGCTCAGGTACATCACTGTTTGAACAAAGAACCGTACACACTTAGACTCCTTTTGTGGGCACTCAAAAAATATTTTAACTTTGGAGAAAATAAACTGCAATAGCTTCACTACTTTGACTAGAAATTGCAAAAACTAATTCTAAATTGGGAGCCTAGGCGCTATATTTATAGTCCAACATATACCCACTGACTTCAGATACCCAATGTTGCATCTGGACCTCTATGTTAGCTACTCGACGTCGAAGTAGATGAAGAAGCATGTTTCATCATACCTTCACAATTAAATGAAAACTCATCCTTGAGTGTAGAAGTGAAGGAACAAGTTCTTTACAAAATATTGGGTAGGTATGGTGTTATTAACTGACATACAAATTGACTTAAATGGAACAACAAACTTTGAGTGCCCAAGTGTATGGAGTTAAGATTTTTACAAAATTAGGTGTCCAAGATAAGAGAAGGGAACACCCTAGATAACACTGACATCCAACACCTCTTGGTAGCTAAAGAGTGAGGGAGAAGATCCAATGATCATGAATGGTCCTGATTGTATGGTACTACTGCATCGTCCTTGGTGAAGATAGTCCTACTTCTAGTCCATGCTTCCCACTGAAATCACAAAAAAATCATGAATTATTATGCAATGTGTAACACATAGTTGTTAAATGCCTTGTCTTGTTAATGGTTGTAGTTAGCTAGGTTGTGATTATGGTAGATTGATTCCTTTAGTAGTGTTAGCGGGCAGGCTAACAAATAGGATAAAATAGATGAGCAGTCCATTAAATTTGAAAAATTTTGATACAAGAAAATATTTGAAGAGGGTGTAGGAATTCACAACAATAAAAAGGAAATTTTATTGAAAAATGTTATGAAGATGTGCACAATTGGATGTCATTGATGGGATAAACAAAAAGATTTGATTGTAAGAGTGTTTATGGGTAAAGAACTTAACTAACCCAACCAAAAGATATGCAAGTGGGTCCTCCCCAAAGTAGGAATAGGTCTTTTATGCCCTTGCATAACTTCAAACCAAAGTGTTTGTGGGCCCTATGGAATTCTGACACATCAAACTAAGACATAAAGCAAGAACATGAAATTGGTAGTGAGGTGAAACATGGAAAGCATAGATGGATGAGAGAGAGAGTGGAATGGAGTTCCTAATTAAGGTTACATGAAGTCCCTTGTGGATTTTGTGGTTAAATGACTTACTAGGATCCATCCTTAGTCTAGACCAAAACCAACCACATTTAGTGACTTTGCATTGTCATTCTAAGACTACTCCATCCCTTGAGAATAGGAGTGCTCCCACAGAACAACCACTGTTTCTTATTAAAGAAGAAAAGAGAAGCAAGAAGTGAGGAAAGGCCTTAGTTAGAGGGGACTAGTCCCATAACTAGTGCTTGTAGCCTGTTTATTCTGTCTAAGGGATGTGCTTTGAATTCCCATTATTTTTTTTTTTGAAATGGGAACCACACCATGCAAAGGCACATGCATTTATTTTGTCTAAGGGGTGTGCTTTGAATTCTCATCATTATTTTTGATGAGAACCACACCATGCAACACCTTATTCAACTTCATTTTATTAGTCCACACAGAATGATAAGAAATCCATGAAAACACACATTCACCCAAGCGAACAGAAAGGTACAAAGAATACTGAATCCCCTTGAAGCCACACCTTGTTCAAACCTTTGTATCCTTCCCAATTTTGGAAACTAACAAAGTCATAAATTTATTATAGTTTTATTAATGAAAAAGGGACTACATGGTTCCAGAACAAGGAAGACCATAGAGTTTGTGGGTGGCTGGATGTTGTGGACTCACTGCCCATTGCATGAAAAAGAAACCATGTCATAATCATGCATAATGAAATTCAAAGCCAAAAGCTAGACACCAATAATCAAATAAGAAGAAAGTACATACCACCATCAAGCAATGCATTACCATTGTACCTGGCACTTATTAACAAATAGTTAGAAAGTCACACAAAAAATAAAATAAAATAAAAGAAAATGTAAAATATTCAAGAAATAGCAAATTTACTAATGTTGGTGTAAAAAAAAATTTAGAAAAGATTAATAACATGAAAATAAGAAGATGTAAAATAAAGAATGTGTAAAATAAAAAGTTGTAAAACAATAAATGTGTAAAACAAAAAATTGAAAAACTGAGGAGCCACTTATATGGTTAACATGGGTGGCCATCTCTCCCATGACTACGTTGAAAGGAGGAGATTTGAAATATGGAGCATGGTTGTCTATTCGATGAGGCGTTTGTTGTATTTGCTAGCTTATGTTGGTGGAAAGGTTTGATTTGTTGGATGTTGACCAGTTGTTTCTTGTTTAGGCTCTTAGGTTTATAGATAATCATGGCCCCAGAAGGAAAAGTTTCATAAATGATGTAAGGTCCTTCCCACAATGTTTGGAACTTAGTTTGTTGAGGTATGTGTGTGGGGTTCTAGTAGAGAACCTTATCTCCTAGTTGAAATTTAACTTTTCTAATTTTAAGGTCATGACACTTTTTGTTATAGGCCTTATGTAACTCATTAGATGATAGGGCTACAAATCAATTTTCATATAGCAAGTTGAGATTTATTAGTCTTTCTTTTCGTGCTAGACTTAAGTCAAGGTCGAGGTCACAGGTTGTTGAAAGTGTATGGAGCTCAAATTGAATAGGAAATGTTGGTAATTTTCCATACACAAGCTCATAGGAAGAGTAGCCTATAGGAAGTTTCCATGTTGAGTGGTAGGTCCAAAGGGCATTGTTGATTTTTGTGCTCTAGTCTTTTCTATATTTGCTAATAGTTCTTGTTAGAATACTTGTGATTTCCATATTGGCAACCTTAACTTGACCATTAGCTTGGGGGTGGTAGGATGTTGTGAGTTTATGCTCAACCCCCAAGTGTTACATGAGTTTATGAAAAGTAGTACCTGTAAAGTGAGTTCCATTATCAGAAATTAATGCACGTGGCATACCAAATTTGTTTACAACATTTTGTTATACAAATCGAGCAGCAGTAGAAGATGTATAGTCAATGATGGTTGCTTCTTCTGCCCATTTCATAAAATAGTTTACAAAGACTATGATGTATGCCTTTTCATTTGACATGGACATGATGGAACCCATGAAATCAATGCTCCAGATGTTGAAGGGTTCCAATGGTTGAATCCATTATTGAGGTTCCTTCATTCAAGTAGTCATTCCACCATCTTGTTGGCATCGTTCACAAGAACATATGTAATGGTGAGCATCCTTGAAGATTATTGGCTATTAGTACCTTGCCATTAGAATTTTAATGGCCATGTATCTCCCAGCATAGTGTCCTCCACAAGGACCTTCATGAGAATCTTGGAGAACACAGAGTTGATTAGCATTAGGGACATACCAATGAACCAGGCCATTAGCACACACCTTGTAGAGGTGTCCATTGATCTCCATGAAGTGTTGTACCTAGTGAAGAAACTGCTATTTCTTCTAGTGGTCCAACCCTTGTGGCATCTCTTAAGTGAGAAGATAGGTGAGAATGCCATCCTACCATTTAGGCTTATTGGGAAATTATTTAGTTATAGCCCCAGTAAAGAGGAGTTCATCCAAAAACATATTAGATAGTGAATTTTCTTCCTCTTTGTTGTTCCATCACAATTAAGACAAGTGATTAGCGACCACATTCTTAGTGCCCTTTCGATCTACCATCGTAAGATCCAATTCCTATAAGATCACCAGCCATTGTATGACATAGGGGCTCACCATTGGCTTCTTCATCAGGAAGTGAATGGCATTGTGATCTATGTGCATAAATATCTTGTATCCAAGCAGATAATGCTTAAACATTTCTAGAGCAAACACCACTACCATCAAATTTTTTTCTGTAGGGGTGTAGTTTAGTTGTGCACCCATAGTGCTTCGGCTAGCACAGTGAATGTAGTATGGATGTTTCTTGTCATCTAACTATGTAAGCATGGCTCCTAAGGCATAATTTAATGCGTTCATCATGATATGAAATGGCTTGTGCCAATTAGGTGCTTATAGAATTAGAGTTTCTACAAGTTTCTATTTCAACTATTGGAATACTTTTTCACATTCCGTGGTCCAAACAAAGGGAGCATCTTTCTTTGTTATCTTACCAATGATATTGCGATCTTAGAGAAATTCTCTATGAATTACTAGTAGTAGCTAGTATGTCCAAGGAATGATCGAACATATTTTATAGTTTTTGGTTAGTGAGTTATTCCTTGGATGACCCTTATTTTCTCAAGGTCTACCTCAATTTGTACTTATGATATTCTGTGCCCTAATAGAATGCCTTCCTAGATCATTAAGTGACTTTTTTGCAAATTGAACCATAAGTTGGTTTCAACACATCATTTAAGCACTTGCTCAAGGAGGTCCAGGGCTTGCTCAAATGTAGCTCCATAGGTGGAGAAGTCATCCATAAAGACTTACATAGCACTACTAATCTATTGTTGGAAAATGCTTAGAACCAGGTGTTGAAATGTGGCAAGAGCATTGCATAGATCAAATGGCATCTTGTGATATGAAAAAGTCCCTTAGGGACTCATAAATGTTGTCTTCACTTGGTCTTTTGGTGCAATTTGAATTTGGTTATAGCCACTATAACCATCTAGAAAGCTGTACTAGCAATGCCCATATATTGTGTTAAGCACCTAGTCAACAAATGACAATAGAAAATGATCTTTGAATGTTGCCATATTCAGTAGCCAAAAGTTGATGTAGACCTACCACTTGCCACCTTTCTTTGGCACAATTATGAGTGGACTAACCCACTAACTATCTACAATGGAATAGATGAACCTCACCTTGAGGAGTTTAATTTCCTCCTTGATGATCTACTTTAGTTTGGGGTTCAAACACCTCTGTGGTTGTCTTTTTGGCTTCATGGCTGGATCAATGTAGATGCAATGCTGGCATATCCTAGGATCAATCCCTATGAGTTCAGAATATGAACAAGTAAAGGTTGTTGACCAATTTTCAATTACCTTCAATAGCATCTTTTTCTCCTCTAGAGCAAGATTTGCATTGATTATGACCGGCTTTCTACTTTTTAAAAACACATATTTGATTTTGGTCAATAGCATTTTTAGTTTGAGGGGCTCTTGTTTAAAATTTTTAGAATTTCCAACTCTCCCCAGTGAGTATCATTGTTTGTATCATTAGAGAGTTGGTGATGAACTTGCTCTAGTTCATCCATGTTCATGACATATGTAGATGTCAAGCTCTCAGTCGGTTCCATGCAAAGTGTGCTGCTTTTAGAATAAGTGATTAGCCACTGGGTACCCTCCTATTTTGTGGCTGTTGTGTATAGAAACCTTTGAATTTCTACTTCTGGTGCACACTTCTTGCATGCAAAGATAGATGCTTGCTTTACAGCCAAATTTTTTGCACACAATTGCACCCTGTATCACTGTATGTGATGCATGTAACTATCTTCTTCTTAATCTTTCCAAATGGATTTTCTTTGGATATTTCCAAGGAAAGATCTTTGATGCCCATTCGTGGAGTAATGGTGCTCAACCATGTCCTTCCCATGATGATTGGGAAATCCCCTTTGCAGTTCTCCACTTTGATTACTAGGAAATGAGCAAGATAAGACCATCCATAGATAGTGGTCACAATGTCTTCAACTAGTTCCAATGGAACAGTGATGAACTAGTCTTCCAATTCTAATCTTATGCTTATATTCTTGAGAGGAGGCATGTTTCATGCAATGTACATCTCATGAAAAATTAAATTGACACTATAACTGATGAGTGGCAAGGTACCCCCTACACTCAACCATACGAATACGAGCGTTACACGTGCGATTCGATCAAACTTCACAGACTAAGTACCTACACGCCTTATGGAACACCTAAGGTTAATCAATCGTTGTCCTCCCAAGATTACTTGTATTTGTCACGGTTGTATGGTTAAGTACACTTGAGACATGTGATTTTTATATCTTTGATGTTTTTATCGCTTATGCTAAGAGGGAAAAGGGTGAAGAGACTAAGTAACTAACGTGCACTAACTAAGCCTTAATTATCCTAGCATCAGTATCCATTCCCACTTGCCATTTCACACCCTGAACCAATGCAACGCTACTAGGATTACCAAACGCTATTCGTTACTGGGATTACCAAGTGTAACGCATGTGCTTGAAGCGGTCGTACTGAATGCACTTAACTATGAGAGTTGAGGGTTGAGAGAGATTAAGTCCATAAGAAAGCATTTAAATAATTAATAATAATTAAAGTCCTATTTAGCTTAGTCCATACATTACAAGGTTTATTCAAAAGTTCATCTTTATTACCGTACATAATTGTGTGCTTAGGTGCAGAATTGCTCGAATAAAGATCCGTTCACTTTGGGACTCCTACTGCGGGCACATGGAAATTATTCTAACTCAGGAATGAAAAAATGGCAAGAGTTGGGCTAAGGTCTAGATCTAGATGGAGAAATAAGGGAGAGTTGCCTCTTATTTATAGAACTGGTGGCGGGCTGCGATATCGCGTATGTGATATCACAAGGAAGGACGCGATATCACGGCCCATGTGATATTGCGTCCCATCATACCCCCATGACTGAATAAAAAATCGTCCTCAAGTTCCTTACAAAATATTGGGAAGGTATGGGATTATTAACTTGAATGGAACTAATGGTGAATGGGATGACATGTGAATGGATCATCATTACAGAACATGAAAAAATTGGTGTTCATGAAAATAAGAGTGAACACTTTATACATTTGACATTAGGCCTTATTTGGCAGTTGAGAGAGAAGAGAGAAGAGAGAAGAAGTCTACTACTGCCAATGCCAAGATTGTGCCTTTCTTCATCCATCCGTAAACATGCCATCAATCTTGTTCCTTGCATGACTGCTTCAACACTGATCCATTCCAAATGTTCCCTCCAGGTCCAATCTATTGTTGTATGATTTCCATATGTACACACAACACAGTCTTATATTATCAAGGGTAAATGAATCATAATGCAGTTGATACCTTGCTTCGGTGAAAGGTCCATTGGCTAAGTTGTGGTATGGCTAATGTGGATTCTGGAGATATACTAATGATGACTACCCAGGGTGTAGGGGTTAGGAAAAAATCAAAAAAATTGGACCAGGACCCCCATGACTAATCGCGAACCTCCGGTAGTGAGAGAATGGAAAAAGAGAAGGAATAAGAAGGATGAAGAAAAAGAAATAACTGTAACGCCGATAAAATGGATGTCAAGATGGAAATGAACAAAGTAGAGTTAATGGTAAAATTTTAAAGGAAAGAATTTAACTGGTGCACCAAATAGGAATGCCAGTGGATCCTCCCCAAAGTAGGATCATGCCATTAATGTCCTAACAAACCCACATTCAAAGAGTCTGTAGGCTCTAGGAATGTCATTTGGAAATGAGAGTTAAAGCCTTAACCACAATAATTTACCACAAAGAAAATGATGTGTCAACCAAAATATACACTAATGATACAACCAGCAATGAGGTGATCAATGGAGAAAGAATGATGACAAGAAGAGAATGGAATGGAGTTTCAAGAACAAGGTGGTGTATAGCCCCTTGTGTATTTTAATGATTAATGTGACTTAGTAGATCCCATTCCTAGTTTGGTCTCAAAAAAACCACATCCAGTGACTTTGCATCAATGCATTCGGCCAATCCATCCACTTGAAGTAACAAGGATGCCTTCACCAAAGAGCCACCACCATTCCGACGAAATGAAGGAGGAGAGAATAGGAAGCGAGAAGGGCCTTAGTTGGAGGGAACATGTTTATTTTAGTTCCATAACCAGTGCTTGTAGCCCAAATGATTATTTCATCTAAGGGATGTGCTTTGAATTATCATTGTTTTTTTTGTGTTTTTGCATGAGAACCACACCATGCAAAGACTTATTATTTGTTATTTACTCAGCTTCCCGATAATTGGGTAACATCAAAATGGTAAGAAAACTAAAGAAGAAAACATCCAAACCCCCAAGAGAATGGCTAACACAAATGCATCAAATCCCCTTGAAGCCACTCCCTTTTCAATCCTTGAGTCCTTCCTTAGTTTGAGAAATGCTCAGTCACTAATTCGTTGGTAGTTCTTATTATTTTGAAGAAAGGGACTGTACAATTCCAAGCCAAGAGAGACCATAGAGATTTATGGATGCATGGGTGATGTGAGCTCATTACCTGCTATATCAAAAGAACCATACCTTAGTATCAACATCGTAACTTAAAGGTAAAAATCAAACATTAGCAACCAATAGAAAATAGCTCATACCATCATTTAATAGCACTTATTAGGTGACAAACTTAACAAAATGGATAATACTCACACATACACATAGAAATAAAAGAAAAGAAAAAGTATAAATGATGTTGTAAAAAAAATAAGAAAAGTTAAAGAAATTTATAAAAAAAAATGTGCAAAACAAAAATGTGTAAAACAAAAACTTAAAAGAATTGAGGGCCTCAATTGGTTAGCATTGGTGGCCATCTCCCCCATGATTGAATTGAAAGGGAGAGGTTTGAAATAATGAGCACTTACTTGAATTTTTTAGAAGTGTCCAACTTCTCCCAATTGATGTTTTTAGATTAAGGGTTAGAAGTTGGTGACACTCATATTCCAATGTATCTATGCTTTCGTTGTGGTTGCAAGTTGTTCCCCCAGTTAGTTCCATGCATATTAGTGGGTTTCTCTCTTGATTGGTTGTCAACCACTGGGTGTTCTCTTGTTGTGTGGTTGCTACATATAGAAACCTTTGTATGTGAGTTTCCTAGACACAACGGTTGCATGCAGGAGATGTTGGGCATTTCTCCATGTCATCACCCTCTGTATCATTGTATGTGATGCATGGAACTTTCTTCTTCTTGATCTTTCCATAAATGTTTTCTTTAGATATTTCCAAGGAAAGATCATGGATTCCTAGGCATGCATTAATGGTGTTTTAGCCATGCCCTCCCCATTATAATTGGGAAGTCCCATTTGTTACTGTTGACTTCTATCACTAGGAAATCAGCTAGGTATGACCAACCACACACAGTGGTAACGATGTCCTCCACCAATCCTAAGGGAATGGTGATGGACTGGTCAGCCAACTCTAGTTGAATATTGCTCTTCTTAAGTGGAGGCAGGTTCTAGGCTTTATACATCTCCTGTGATATTAAGTTGACTTCAGAACCTGAGTCAAGAAGAGCCTTACATGGTTCTTTCCCAATGACTTGGAGGTAGATTAAGGGACTTCTAGGGTTAGAGAGTTTATAGGGAAGATGGCCCATCTTTATTCAATCAGTAACGGTATGTGTTAACATAACTATGTGCATTGGGCTCTGTTGTTAGTTTAAAGGGAGCTCTGAAGTCTCATTTGTTGGAGGAGTGTGCACAGACTCAACCATTTGTGGTTGTGAGAGTTTGTTTGGGTTTTTGGTTCTGAAGAAAGGTCTTCCCTTCATGCAGTTGTCAGAACTAGTAGTGGGTTGAAGGTTTACAGGTCTCGTAGCATTATGTTGCAGTGATTGAGTGGGGAGTTCCCCTTGCATCATTGGAGCGGGTGGTAGTGGAACTATTGACGTAAAATATGCAGATGGATTTGGAGGATGGTATGCATGTGGTATGTTTCTCGGAGGAGAAGGAGCCCTAAAATACTCTTCAACTTGGTAGTGACGTTGTGGGGTTACGTGATCCATAGAGTCACTTGGAGAAATCGGCTACTGCACGTAATAGCCATACGAGTCTGGTTACTGGTAAGGGTATTATTGTCTAGGCGGTGGCATCCCCCATGACTATGGGTGTTTCCACTACTAATGTTGCCCGATAGGTTGTGGAGGAGTTCCACTTGGATAATATGTTAACAATTGGTGGAACTGCCTTGGGTTACCTTGGGGATAAGGTAACCTTTGGGGTGCTTGCCTTTTGTTAAGTCTTGGGTTGAGCGCATACACCTTGGACTCTTGTAGATGTGAGATTATTGGGCAACATCCCTTAGGATGGTCATATTGACAGATCTCACATCCACCATCATTGTCCATATCAGAGTCCACAACCTCATCGGCGATAGTCATTTTTCCGTTACCCTTGCTACGTGCATGGTCCGAATCTCTCCTATTTTTCTTATCATGGTCACTACTTCGTTCCTTAGACTCCTCTATGATTTTTAAAATGGTTTCAAATCTACTATCTAAGGAGTTCCACATTTGATCTACCTTAGCTGATACTTCGGTTGTTAACTTTTGAAGTGGCAAGGTTTTTCTATTCACCAAGTTTTCGAGTGGTGACTCATCCTCTTCCTTATAGAATCTTACTCCCTTCTTTCGGAGGAAAGGATCATGGTTATACTCTTCCGCGCTTTCTATTTTTCGTAGCTCCCCTTCTTCTTTAGCTACTTGCTCCAACAATCTATGAACTTCATGGGACCTAAGTTCAGATAATCTCCCTTGGGCATATGTCCCAAGGGTTCTCCTAGTTTCATGTCTTAGCCCATCTACGAGGTGGTGTAGTTGATCCCGTTGTGCATAACCATGGCCTGGGCAACGATGTAGCAATGCATAATATTGGCCCATGGTAGCATCCAAGGGTTCATGATTACCCTGCTTCCATCCTTGGATCTTCTTACGCTAGTTGGACACTTTGGAGTACATTTGGTATTTATCGTTAAATAGTTCTAACATTGTACTCCACCGTCTAATGGATTCCGATTCTAAGGACCGGTACCAACTCTCTGCTTCTTTTATGAGTGTCCTAGGGAACAACTTTAAATTTTGCCACTCATTTTCAATATTTTGCAAGGTGTAGGCATCGTGGAATTCCTATAAGTGATTCTATGAATCAACATTGTATCCCCCTCAAACCATGGGATATTATTCATGTTTAGTCTCTTGATTTGACTATCTTTCTGGTGCCTTGTAGGTATTCTAACTACCTCTATAATGTCTAACATACTCTAAGTTGCTAGTAGGGGTTCATCATGATCATCTCTCTCATGATGTCTATGATGCCTACGTGGTTCCCTACTTTCCCTTCTTTCATGCCTTGACTCTCTAGAATGCCCTCATCCTCGCTCTCGACTCTCTCGTCGAGGTCTCTCATTTTTCTTATCCTTACCGTTATCTTCACGGTTGGGCTCTTGGTGACTGCATCTTGATGTGGAAGGAGAGGGTGAATGATGCAATAAAGGTGAAGAAGAAGGGGAACCATCGCCATGATGATGTTTCTCACCTTCTCTTCGGTGGCTACAGCCCCAATCGTGATGATGATCAAAATGCTTACCCTTATCTTGTGCTTGTGTTCCCTTAGTGAACACTTGATGTTCATGGGAATTAGAACCAGGGTTGTGTATCATGGAGCACAAGTTCTGATACCTCACCTCCTCACTATCATTAGGAGGGGGAACATCATTTCATGGAGAAGTTATTGAGATAGGTTCACCACCCTTAATATTTCTTATGACGGGTGAAGCATTGTGGGGTCCTTTGCCCTTTAACGATGTGTGGTAACTCTCCTGCCATGTGTCCCGTTCACGTTGCACCACTATGGGATGGTAATCCCTTATGTCATAATCTTTTGCAATGTATTCAGCGTATAGCTGTGTCATGTCTATCTGTGCAAGAGCATGAAGGAGCATGTTGGGGACTGCACGATTCAGGGGTAACACTATGTTACCTTACAATTCTCACTAACGCAGTTGTTCATCCTGATGGAGGATAAAGGTAAAATCGGGTATATACTCATCATGATGAGTATACACTACCTGATACTCTTGGGGAGCTGGTAGATCTAGGTTACATGTGTTAGACCACCGATTGTCTCTTGTGTGATCCCTAGGTGGTGAAGTGCTTTTATGAGAAGAAGAAGACATTGTTATCTTGTTGGTGTGTTATTGACCATTGTTTAAAATTTCTTCTAATCAACCCTAAGGAATCGTTTAAGCTTCCCAATGATGTGGATGATTTCCTATGTTCTACTTAGTGCACAAACAACTTAGTCCTTGGCAATGGTGCCAATGATGAGTGGCGAGGTACCCCTACACTCAACCATACGAATACGAGCGTTACACGTGTGATCTGGTCGAACTCCACAGACTAAGTGCCTACATGCCTTATGAAACACCTAAGGTTAATCAATTTTTGTCCTCCTAAGCTTACTTGTATTTGTCACGGTTGTATGGTTAAGTAAGCTTAAGGCATGTGATTTTTATATCTTTTATGTTTTTATCGCCTATGCTAAGAGGGAAAAGGGTGAAGAGACTAAGTAACTAACCTACACTAACTAAGCCTTAATTATCCTAGCATCAGTATTTGTTCCCACTTGTTGTTTCACACCTTGAACCAATGCAATGCTATTGGGATTACTAAACACTATTCGTTACTGGGATTACCAAGCGTAACGCACGTGCTTGAAGCGGTCGTACTAAATGCACTTAACTATGAGAGTTGAGGGTTGTGAGAGATTAAGTCCATAAGAAAGCATTTAAAAAATTAACAATAATTAAAGTCCTATTTAGCTTAGTCCATGCACTACAAGGTTTATCCAAAAGTTCATCTTTATTTCCGTACACAATTGTGTGCTTAGGTACAGAATTGCTCGAATAAAGATCCGTTCACTTTGGGACTCCTATTGCAGGCACATGGAAATTATTCTAACTCTAGAATGGAAAAATGACAAGAGTTTGGCTAAGGTCTAGATCTAGATGGAGAAACAAGGGAGAGCTGCCTCTTATTTATAGAACTGGCAGGCTGCGATATCGCAACCTAAATTGAGAAGAGCCTTGCACGGTTCATTCCCAGGAATCTAACAAATAAATTAGAGGAATTTAAGGATCAGCTAATTTCCTAGAAAGGTTTCCAACATGGATCTAGTCAAATACAGTATGAGTAAGCATGACGGTATGGATCCTGGGTAGATTTTGGTTTAAAGGGGACTCGAAGGTATTTGGTATAGAGGAAGATTGAGGAGTAGGATTGTCAACTATGGGTGTATGTGAGGGCTTAGATGGATTGCAAGGTCAAAAGAAAGATCTTTTCTTTGATCGAATATTCGACCCATTTGATTGATGAACCAACTGTAAGTTAATAGCCCTTGTAGCATTGCATTATTGCGATTGAGCTAGTAATTCTTCTTCCATAGTTGGAGTAGGTGGTAGCTATGCAAGTGGAGGAGGACCATGTGCAGGGATAGGAGAAGAATAAGGTTAAGAGGTGGTATCCCTTCTTTCATGTGGATAATGTGTTCAGTAATAATTACAAGGGTGGTAGTGAGGCTGAAAAGTAGAGACGTGACTGGAGGAGTCACATGGAGACAATGGTTGTTGAACGTAGTCACCATATTGATCAGGCTTTTGGTAAGGATATTATAGCCTTGGTGGTTCCAGTGCTTATGATTGTGGTTGCTACCACTATTGATACTGCTCATATGGTTGCAGTGGAGCTCCACTTGGATAATACTATTGTTGCTGGTGGAATTGCAGAAATTACCTTAAGGATAAGGTAATCTTCTGGATGTTTTCCTTTGTGTAAGTCATGGATTTAAGACATACATTCCAGACTCCTATAGATGTGACATAACGGGGCAACATTCCTTAGGATGTTCATACTGATAGACATCACACCCATGATCATCATTTGATTTGCTTTCTTCAACCTCTTCTACTGTAGAAATCTTACCCTTACCTTTGTGATAGGAATGTTCAACTTCCTTGCACCTCCTACAGTCACGATCACTGCCTTGGTCTTTGGAATCTTTAGTAATTTTGATGACAAGTTAAAACTTGCTATCCATGGAGTCCCATAACTGATCAACCTTGGTTGTAAGTTCAGACTAAAATTCTTGGAGTGGTAAGGTTTCCTTATTTACCTCCTCATCAAGTACAGACTTGTCCTCACTATTGCAGAATTGCAATGCATGTATGTTTATTATTATCTTATTTGTTATAATTGTAAAATCCATAAAACTATAAAACATAAAATTATAAATATTTCTCAATCTCTCACTATGGAGACATGGATCTTATTATATTATATATATTATAATATTTTTACAATTTTTTGAATGCAATGATATTCTTGAGTGTTCTTGGAAATCCAATCAACATCATCTTCAAAGCTTATGATCAAATCACACTATGATTTGTATGATATATTCTTTTGGTTCAAAATTGGCAGGACATTTATAACATTTACATGTCAATTCTTTTATTTGTTAATTTTCAATATAGATAATGAGTCCTTAATTAGCATATAGACATGAACCTTCTAAATCATTTAATTATTTTCATACTACTTGTTTACTTTCTCAACTAGAAGAAAATACAATAAAACATGTTTATGAGATGAGAACATTATTCCATAAAATGCTTATAAGAATATGGATGGGTAGAGGAGGACCACAAATTAAATTTTTTATAAACTCCACAACAAAGTGGATGATTATGAATTCAAAATCTAAGTGGATGTATATGTATTTATTTGAATTTGTGGTCCACTTTGCCACAAGGAATTGAAATGATATATATGCTTTGGGATGCATGTATATCTATTGGGATTCATACCACAGACTATCACAAGAGTCTAATGATCATTGCATAAAACACATCTTATTATTGAAAACAAAAACATTAATTAAAAAAAGGAAAAATAAAGATTAAAAAAAGCAAGTAACTCTATTTACTTGTCAAGAAATTTAATGAAGTTGAAGTCTACTAGATAGAACTAAGAAAATATTGCCTTTTGATGAGATTCAGTGGGATGTCTAAGGATCGTAGAACTTAGAATGGGGGATTGAAGAAGTTCTCCAAACCAAAATTAACAACCATAAAAATTGCACTTAATTTTTATGTCGTTCCCCAACTTAGGTACGTACATACTTGAAGGGTAGAGTCCTTAGTCTTCAGACTTTGTTTCTCAAAAATGTTGTTTGAAGGGCACCACACCCTATACAAGCTCTAAGCCCTGCTGCACAGTATTTCATCCCTATGAAACCACTCAACCTCACAAGGTCCCAAAAAGCTTAGAATGTGTTTTTAAGGTTCCCATAGCCGTTACAAATTGAGCTCCACTTTGAAGTGTTTTAACTCTGCACAAACACTCAATCACATAGGATCCCAACAAGCTTAATGATGATGCCTTTTTGCAAGAAGCACATCAACGCTAGTAGGGCAACAAGGGAGAAATAGAAAACACAAGGAAAAAATGTACCTTAGATTATAGGTCCTTGTACTTTGAAGTACAATTCACAATTTAATAACCAATCAAGAAAATGATTTGTCAAATGAAGTACACAATTACAAAATACAATGATTGCTTTGATAGTGACAATTGCTATACAATTCTTTCAAGATACCCAAGAGAATGAAGTCTTCTTATAGCTTTAGAGTTTCTGAAAAATGCTTTGGAATCCATGCAATGACTATCTAACAGCTCATAAGTAAATTTATATAAAGTTCAAGTGTTGTTGATAAAGACCATATTTAGGTAAAAAATAAATTTCCTCTTTTAATTACCAAAACTTGACCAAATGAATATGCTCTTCCTTGCTCATTATTTAGCTGAGGATGTTGGAGAGGAAAGTCTTGTGGGTTAAGTATCTTTTGGTAAGAGTCTCAAAATAAAAAATAAAAAATCCCCCTATACATGGTGTATAGATGATAATTATTGATGAGGTACAGGCTCCCCCTACATATGTGTAGATATCCTTCTTATTTTAATGCTCCCTTTAGGCCTTTTTGGATCAACCTAAAATGTAATCATCATGGTTATTTTATCATCAAAGTACTACCCCTGCAATGAAACATAAAGATCAAGTGTGGAGACTAAGGTCTTAATTAATATTACTTCATAATAATTCCTCTTGAAATGATTCTTTTCTCAAAAGATTCATGAATTTCATCAAAGGTACCAATTCAAATGCTTCAATTATCATATACCAACTTAAAAAATAATTGAACTTTAAGATTTTAGTGGGAAGCACAATGCCATAGCGCAAGACATATAATGAAAGTTTAATGAAAATATTTTGGTCCATGAATTTACAAGAAAGGGTTTTAAATCACTTGAAATCAATATATCCTAGTTAAGAATCCAAAGGATGATTTTTTACGAAAAAAAAGCTTTAAAAATAGCACAAGATTCCATTCAACCATGGAAATAAACTAATCACATCATGCTCATATACAAAGATAGTATAATCAAAATATTCCAACAATGCCTTGCTAATACCAAATATCTCCTTCTACGTATGAACTTATCTAAATATTTGTAGAATTTGGAACTAATTTTCTACATCAAAACAAAATTCAAATGTCCTTAAAAATTAAAAACTGACATAATTTCTAGCAAGTAAGAAAATAGAAACTTACCATAACTTACCTTTTAATTGAGATGCAAAAGAGTAATGAAGTTTGAGATGAGGTCCTCTATCATGGAGCACCTTCTTAACTTCTAACTTTCTTTCATTAGCTCTTTTGTATGATATTGAAGCTTGTTCATGCTCTTTATGATGAAGGAATTTTTTATCACCTTTTGTATCATTCATCTTTTTGAGAAATTTTCTAGTTGTTGCTTGCTGCAAAATATCCTTACTATGAACTTTTTGGCAAGACCAAGCATCAATATTATCTTAACTAACACGAGGATCATCAAAGTGTTGTCTACTTCCATAATTTTTGTAGATGAATAAAGTGTTTGCCTCATGAGTGGGATCATCAAACTTGATTACACTTGATCTGGAGCTTGTATCCTCTTGTGAGATTTCTTTCAAATCTTCACTCCTAGGTTGATTTTCAAGGACCTCTCCTTTTTGCATTCTTCATTTAAAGGGTGTAGTAGTTGAATCTTAGCCTTTATGCCTAAGATTTATCCTTTCAATTTGGTGTCAAATTCATAAAATTTTCTATTCATGTACTTCTTTACCATACCTTTCATCATAATGTAGAATGAGAATTTCTTCTCATAATTCACCATACCTTTCATCATAATTACCTCTTGATGCATTCATTGCTGGTAGTGAATATTCATTTGTGAGCACCATGCATATGAGGTTAGAATATTTTGTAGAGTCATCAACTTCTTCTTCACTTTGTTCACCATCATCCCAACTAGTGTAGAAGTTGGTCTTTTTTGTTTCCATATTAGTTCTTTCTTTTTGTTGCAACCTACCATTGCTAGGACATTTGGAGGCCACATGGCCTCTTCCTCCACATACCCAACATTCTATTGAGAAAGCATTAAAATTTGAATTTGACAAATTCTTACCTTTGTCCTTACCTTCAAAGTGAGACTAATTAGGACTTGATTAATTGAAGCCTTTTCCTTTTCTTGCAAATAGCCATTAAATTCTTCTTGAAAGAAGAGCTACTTTGTCTTCATTGCTCATATCTTCATCAGAGGTTCCTTTTCCTTGGAGGTAGATTTTAGGGTAATGGGCTTTTCTTTTATTGCCACTTTGCTTAAGAAGTTCATTTCATAAGCAATAAGAGCACTTTGGAGCTCTTAAAATTTTAACACTAAAAATCTCTAATTTTCTTCATTGTAGTGACCTTAGGTCTAAATTCTAGTTGTAACATCCTAATAATCTTTATTATAACATCACTTTTAGGTATGTCCTTGCCTATGTCCCTGATAGCCAAAACTAGATCATTTTCCCTAGTGAAATAATATTTTATTTTCTCACCTTCTCTCATTCTAAGCTTATAGTACTCATTTTGCAAAACTAAAAGTTTATATTTCTTCACTATTGAATTTTGCTCATATGTAGCTTCCAAAGTTTCCCAAATTTCTTCGGCCATTTTACATCCAGCTACTTTATTAAATTTAGATTTATTTAATGCACAATACAAACAATTTTTTCTTTTGAATCAAACATGAACTTATCTTTTTCTTCTTGCATCCATTTGCTCTAGGGCTTGATTGCCTTTGTTGCACTATTGATGGATGATGTGTCACCTTCGAGGATGGACTCCCATACTTTAAAATCCATGGACTCGAAGAATCTTTGCATTTTGCCTTTCAATAGGCAAAGTTGAACGAAACATAGATGGATTTATGCAAGATGTTCCCTCCATAGTTCACTCTTTGAATTGAAGTTGAATGAAAGAGTACCAGGCTTTGATACCACTTCAGGATCGTAGAACTTAAAAGGAAGGGATGAATAAGTTCCCCAAACCAAAATTAATGGCCACAACAATCACATGGTTCTCCAACTTTGGTACGTCCACACTTGAAGGGTAGAGTCCTTGCACAACTTCAAACTTTGTTTCTTAAAATTGTGGTTTAAAGGGCACCACATCCTATACAAGCTCTAAGCTCTACTCTAGATTATTTCATCATTGCAAAACCACTGAATCCCATAAGGTCCCAATAAACTTAGAATGTGGTTTCAAAGATCCCATAACCTTTACAAATTGAGCTCCACTCTAGAGTGTTTTGACATTGTATGAACAATTAATCTCATAGGATTCTAACAAGCTCAATGACAATGCTTTCTTGCAAGTAGTACATCAATCCTAGTGGGGCAATAAGGGAGAAATAAAAAACATATGGAAAAAATGTAACTTAGATTATAGGTCCTTGTACTTTAAAGTAAAATTCACAATTCAACAATAAATTAATAAAATGAAGTACAAAAGTACAAAATACAATGATTTCTTTGGTAGTAATAATTTCTATACAATTCTTGCAAGATACCCAAGAGAGTGAAGTTTTCTTATAGCTTTGGAGTTTTTGAAAATGTCTGAAAGTTTGTGTAATGGCTATTTAACAACTAGTGTAGATGACTTGTTTAAGATTGGGATGCCTCTTTTAAATAGACTTCAATTCTAGGGAGACATCTCTTTTGAAAATGGGACATCTCTGTGTAGATGTCTTCTCTTGAAAGGAGATGTCTCCTATTTTTGGGAGATGTCTTATTTGACTCAACTTCACTTCAGTCAAGACATCTTCTATTCATGGAAGACATCATCTTAGATTTTGAACTTTGATTCCCTTACTGTTTTCTTGATTACTGGAGCATCTTCTTTTAGCTTGTGGTCCTTTTACTTGTCCATGCTCCCTTGAGTCCTTGTAGTTTCATCTTATAGATATCTTTGTAGATGTCATTCTTTGAGATCTCCTTCATGCCTTGCAAAGCACCACATTCCACAACATTTTATGTTCTCCATTTTTCTTAAGGTTTTGACATACCAAAAGGTCAACAATGTCATTCCTCCATTACAATAATTGCTCCTTCTTGGTTGTAAGGATGCCAATATTATAGATAGAGATGGAATTACTTATGGCCCTAGGATATGCAAATTTTTGGATGTTTTGAGCTTGGTATTTCTAGTTAAGATTCATTGTAGGTTTGAGTTTGTAGAAAATATTTTGATCATGCAAGTTCAATATTTCATTTCACATTGATTATATTTTTGGGGCCTTTTGACATCTACATTAGAATCATCATATAGAACTAGAAAGCTCATCAAAATAGCAATTCTACCATGTGAGCACTAGGCTTGGCTTGGTGATGAGTGGTGAGGTATTCCTATGCTTAACCATATGAATACGAGCGTACATGCATGATCCGGTTGAATTCCAAGGACCAAGTGCTTATGAGCTTTTGTGGAACAAGGATAGGTTAGTCAATCGTTATCTTCTTACTCGTATGGTTAAGTAAACTTGAGGTATATGATTTTTATGGCTTTTATATTTTTATGTCCTGGTGCTACAAAGGGAGAAGTGAACTAATTAAGTAACTATCTTAAATTAACTAATTAGCTATGCTCTAACTAGTCCTAACACCAGCATCCATTTCCACTTACTGTACACATCCTGAACTAGTGTCACACTACTGGGATTACCAAACACTAATCTTTATTGGGTTACCAAGTATTCCATGCATGCTTGAAGTGGTTGTACTGAGTGTGCTTACTTAGGAGAGATTAATAGGATGAGAGAGAGAACATTAATTAACTAATGAAAGGCTTAATTACTACAAATAACATTAATTAAGCTATTCTGAATGCTACAAGGTTTATCACAAAGTTAATCTTTATTGCCGTACACAAGGCATGCTCAGGTACACAATGCTCGAATAAAGATCCATTCACTTTATGACTTCTACTGCAGGCACTTAGAAATAATTCTATCTCTGGAAAGGAAAAAAGGAAAGAGTTTGGATAAGGGACTAAGACTAATTGCCAAAACCAAGTGCACTCACCTCTTATTTATAGGTAACAAGGCAGGTCCCAATATCGGATGCCTGATATAGCTTGGAAGGATCTAATAACATGGTTCATCATACCCCCACAATTGAATGAAAATTTTCCTCTAGTTCCTTGCAAAATATTGGGAAGGTATGGGATTACTGACTGAATGACATTGATGGTGAAACGGGATGACAGACTTAAAGTGCTCAGTGAATGGATCTAAAAGCATATTACAACATTCGTGTTCATGCCCATTATGGTGAACACCATACATAAATGGCATTCAGGCCCTTATTTGACAGCTTGAAGAGAGAGAAAAGAAAATGAGGCACGTTGCTACTAATGCTAAGATTGTGCCTTTTGTTGTTTATCAATAGCCATGTGACCAAACTTATTCCTTTCATAAGTGCTCTAGCTCCGGTTAATCATGAGTGCTCCCTCTTAGCCCAATCCATTATTCATATGATCACCATCTGCACATACAACAGAGTCACGAATTAGCAAGGATAGATAAGCCATCAGGTAGTTGATACCTTACCTCGATATGAAGCACATTGGCTAGGTTGTGGGTATGGCAGATACTAGATTAGAGGTTTATGATGTAGGTGTGAGATAAATTTGAAAAATTTGGGACAAGACCTTCACGACTAAGAGTGAACCTCTGGTAGCAATATTTTGGAAAAATATAAGGAACAAGAAAGATGAGAGAAATAACAATGGAGAAGCCAATAAAATGGATGTCATGGATAAGGATGAAATGAGAAATGACTGATTGCAAAGAATGTTAAAGGAAAAGAACTTAACAATTGCACCATAAAGGAATGTCAGTGGGTCCTCCCCAAAGTAGGCCCATGCCCTTATGCCCTAACAAACCCACAAACCAAAGAGTCTGTAGGCTCTAGGAATGATTTATGGAAATGATGGTTAAATACTTACCCACAAGACTTTACCAAAGAATAACAATACATCAACCAAGATATAGACTAATGATAAAATTGGCAATGAGGTGGAAAATGTTTAGAAATATGGAAGGAGAGGAGAAAATGGAATGGAATCCCAAGAGCAAGGTTGTGTAGAGTCCCTTGTGTAGTGTGTGGTTAAGGTAACTAAGTAGAATTCATTCCAAATTCAGATTTAAACCAACCACATCTAGTGACCTCGCATCAACACACTTGACTAATCCATATTCCTGAAGCAGCAAGAATGCTTCCACGAAAATTCACCACCATTCCAAGGAGATCAAGATGGAGAAGCAAGAAGTGAGATAGGGCCTTAATTAGAGGGAACCTTTAGGCATGGGTAACATGTCTTTCTAGTGTCATAACTAATGCTTGTAGCCTAGTGTTTTTATTATGTCTA
This sequence comes from Gnetum montanum, assembly GCA_015680685.1. NCBI lineage: Eukaryota > Viridiplantae > Streptophyta > Gnetopsida > Gnetales > Gnetaceae > Gnetum > Gnetum montanum. The sequence continues at coordinate 122,327 of MNCI01026815.1, forward strand.
AGGGGTGTGCTTTGAATTCTCACTAGTTTATTTTTATTGTGAGAACCACACCATGCAAAGACTTACTTTTATTCAACCAACTTCTTAATAATTGGCTAACAATAAAATGGTGGAAGACCATATGAAAAAAATCCAAGTGCCCAGGAGAATAATCAACACAAATGCGTCGAATTCCCTTGAATTCACACCCTTTTCAACCATTGAGTCTTTCCTTGGTTTGAAGAATATCAAGCCACTAATTCATTAACAAGTTTATTTAGAAAAAAGGACACTACAGTTCCAAAGCTAAGGGAGACCACAGAGTTGCATGGACACATGGACGACATGGACTCATTGCCTATTTTATCAAAATAACCACATCTTAGTATCAACATCAAAAGTCAAAGGTAAAAACCAAAAATTAGCAATCAGTTCCATTATAATACAATCCACCATCATGAGCACTTATTATATGATGAATGAAAGTAAATCAGACAAACAAATAAAGAAATAGTAAAAATGGTAATGATGGTGTGAAATAAAAATAAGTAAATATGAAAAGATGTGTAAAACAAAAAGGTGTAAAACAAAAATGTGTAAAAAAAAAAATACAAAAAGAGCTAAGGGCTTGGAATGGTTAGCATTGGTGGTCTTGTTCCCCACGATTGAGTTGGAAGGAGGAGATCCGAGATAAAGAGTAGGGTTGTCCACCAATAGAGGTAGTATGAGTACTGGCTATCCTAGGCCCATGGAAAGGTTTGGTTTGTTAGAATATGCTTAGAACTAATTGTTGAAATGTTGTAGGAGCATTGCACAAGCCAAACAACATCTGTTTATATGCAAATGTTTCCCAAGGACTTGTGAACGTAGTCTTGGCTTGGTCTTTTAGGGCTATTTGAATTTGGTTGTACCCACTATATTTATCCAGAAAACTATAGTAGCGATGCCCTGCAATGGTGTCTAAGACTTGGTCGACAAATGGCAATGGAAAGTGGTCTTTAAATGTTACCATGTTTAGTAGCATGAAGTTTATACACACCCTCCATTTACCTCCCTTCTTAGGCACAATGACTAAGGGATTGATCCATTCACTATCAGCAATGGGATAAATGAACCCAACTTTTAGAAGCTATTCAATTTCTTCCTTAACCACTTGCTTAAGCTTTGGGTTCAATCGCCTTTGTGGTTGTTGTTGAGGCTACATGGAGGGATTGATGTAAATTCTATGTTGGCATATCCTAGGGTCTATTCTAGTTAATTTGGAATATGACCAAGCAAAGGCTTTTTTATCATTTGTTTATCATTTCCAGCAGTCTTTCCTTTTGTTGAGGAGCTAGCTTTGTGTTAATGATTATTGGTTTTCCATTCTTGAGAAACATGTATTTCATACCGATGGGCAACAGTTTTAACTCAAGGGGCTCCTTTTTAAACTTATCAGGGATTTCCAACTTCTTCCAGTTGATATTTTCAATGTTAGGGCTTTTTGGTGATGGACTTTCTCTAATGTATCTATGATATCGATGTAAACGCAAGTCAAACCCTTAGTTGGTTCCATGCCTATAGTTGAACTACTCTCTTGATCAGCTATTAGCCATTGGATGTCTTCCTATCTTGTGGCTGCTGCATATAGGCATCTTTGTATGTTAGTCACTTGTACACACTGGTTGCATGTAGGTAATGTTAAACGTTGTACGAACCAGGACTTCTGCATGCAATTGCACCCTGTGTCACTGTATGTGATGCATGGAACTTTCTTCTTCTCAATATTTTCAAATGTATTCTTCTTTGATATTTCTAGGGAAAGATCACAGATTCCTAGGCATGCATCAATTGTGCTTAGTCATGCTCTTCCCATTATGATTGGGAAGTGCCCCTTATTGTTGTTGACTTGAATCACTAGGAAATTGACTGAATATGACCATCCACAAATAGTGGTGATAATGTCCTCCATGAGTCCTAATGGGACTATGATGGACTGGTGAGCCAACTCTAAATGAATGTTACTCTTTTTTAGTGGAGACAGGTTCCAAGCCTTGTACATTTCTTGAGAGATTAGGTTGACACCGGAACCTAAATACAAAAGAGCTTTGCATGGCTCATTCCCAGCAATTTTTAGATATATA
>MNCI01026819.1:0-10829 GCA_015680685.1 Gnetum montanum
AGTTACATACCTTGGTCTATGTTTCCTCTCTTGAAAAAGAACAAAGAATTTATAAGAGATGATGTAATGTAAGAGAACTTTGATTATTTGAAAGAGAAGATTGTAAGTAAACCATTGCTTATAATTATAGGTTTTGAAAAGCTCTTTCAAGTGGATGTGGATGGTAGTAGGCTAGAAATTAGATGCTAAGATATTAATAAACAGGAAATTAAGTGCATTTGTTATTATTCATGTGAATTGAAGTATTAATTTTTAGCATAAAACAATAGATTATCTTGGTGAAAAGAGGATTAAGAAACTTTATAAGTAAGGTAAAATTAAACTTTCAAAACATTCTTTAAATTTCTATCTTCATTTTTTGCATGGTATATGGAGAAATTAGAGTTTTTGGAAAAGTGTTGCTAAATCTTTTCAAATATTGGAACTAATACATAGTGATGTATGTGAACTAGGTAAGGATATTAAAACTAGCTTTATTAGAGCTACTACATATTATATATATTTTATTTATAGTTTTTTTTAAAAAAACCTAGATTATTTATTAAGATAAAAATTTAAGCTATTTGGAAAATTTCAAAAATTCAAAAATCTTATTGAGAGTTATTTTCCAAAAAGAATTAAAATTATCAAAATTGAAAATGGTGATGAATTTTAATCTAATGAATTTAATAAATTTTGTAGAGATCATGGTATTTAAAGGAGGAAGACCATATCTAGGATCCCTAACTAGAATGGAGTACCAGAATACTTTAATCAAATATTGATTAAACATTGAAACACCACAAAATTTTGGGTCTTNTAAACATTGAAACACCACAAAATTTTGGGTCTTAGCATCACGACTACAAATTTGGCTAAGTGTCAGAACGATGGCACTTTCAACGTAGCATCATATTACAGTATGCAGTGTAGCATAGTGTAGCACCAAAAACTGTAGTGCCCTCCTTCTAGTGCCAAAAACTGTAGTGTCTGAAAACGTCGGTGGTTGGAACACCGAGAGGTTATCAAACACACAGCCTAACCCTGAATCTGTGCGAGGGCGGTGCTAGAGGAAACAGAAATGGGGTGCCCTAAATGGTCTTGTCACTCAAATAGGGACTTACATGGTGTTAAAATGATTTTTTGTGAAAAGAGTTTATACTACGTTACATGCGGACATCGGGTCCGGCTTAGCTAGAGTGTAGCAGGATGTCCCGACTTGAGAACAATGATGCAAACATGCAAATATGTATGAAATAGTAAGAAAGTACAAGCATTACACTAAATGCCAGAGAGAAATTCATGAGAAATGTAATAAAATTTAAGAATAGTAGTGCACTGCCATGAAAGAGGAAGTATGGTTAATTCACAAAGGTATACACAGTGTACCATAGGCATAGTGGGAGCATAGTCACAACCTTGGTGGTGTTGGGTTTTGAAGTCTGGCACTCATCGTGATGAACCATGCCTGCTAGGTTGGCCACCATGATGTGTTATGCAATGTTCTATAGGTTGTCCATCATGATGTACTATGCAATGTTCTACAGGGCTGCAACGGGGCTGCAGTGGACTGTGATGTGCAACTTTGCCTCTTTGCCATTGTGGTGTGCTCTGGGTCTCGTTCACCCTTGAAGCTTAGTGCCAAGATGCCAAAATGCCAAATGCCAAGTGCTTAAAAAAGGCTCACACACAAGGAATGCAAACCACTTGAGAATGCCAATAGTTAAGGAATGTTAACCACTAGGGAATGCCAACAGTTAACGAATGCTAAATACTGGGGAATGCCAATAGTTAGGGAATGCCAACCTTTGGGAAATGCCAATAGTTAAGGAAGGCCAACCCTTGGGGAATGCCAATGGTCAAGGAATGCTAACTATTGGGGAATGTCAACCCTTAGGGAATGCCAACCATCAAGGAATGCCAACCCTTGGGGAATGCCAATGGTTAAGGATGGTAAGCCTTGGGTTCTCAGAGTATTTATAGGGCTAGGGTTAGCCCAAAATGTTGATCAGGTGCCACGTGGTAGTGCAGTGGGTGGGACCAAGCTTATGCTCGTCCCATGCTACATGCAGGACACAAGATGTTTGGAAGGTCAAATTGGCTACACTATGCTATGCCACATAGCTTGAAAACTATGTTACGTTGTGCTTGTTGCATAGCATGACATGGTGCTACACTGCACTTCGCTCCAGTGTAACATGGTGCTATGCTAAAAGTGCCAAGACCCATAATTTTATGGTGTTTCAATGACCCATCTTTGTTGATGTTTGAAGGAGTGGCCCAAGAGACATCAACAAAGAATTACAAAATACCATAGCAGACATGTCACCAACATCACTCATCGGCATAAGATCAGATGTCATTTTATCATGATCAAGAGTGTTATGGGAATAAGGTTATTCTAGGGGACAAGGGGTATAGGAAATTCTAGGGAGATGAAATTTAAATGATGGAAATGAAATGCAAATAGTGGATCATGATGTAAGATGCAAATTCAGCACGGTTGACAATGACCATGGCATGATGTGGTTTGCCCCTGAAACGTTGACCTCTCATCAGAGTACTCATGAGAGAGTAAAAATCAATCTAATACTAGGCCAGTTACAAAGCTATAGCATTGTCAATTTGCATGGGGATGTGTTTTTTCCACATTTCGTTTTTTGTGTGAGGCGAACCTTCTTTGGGTTCAGCTTGCTACTGAATGTTAGCTGCAAGTTGGCCATTGAGAAGATGGGCTTTGTTTTGATGTAATCACATTGCATCTATAGGAAAAGTGTTTCCTCCCTAGGATGCGTTGTGTTACATCCATTTACGGCTTTGAGCAGCCCACAAAGGCTCCCCATGGGACAAGTTGCGTTATGTCCATCATGAGTTTAGCAATTGATGTGAAGAGAATGCCATGTATGTCACAATGCGTATGCCTGAGGGATGTGAAATCATGAGTACGTGGAAGATGAGAGGATATTAGGATAACAACGTGAATGTGCATAGGTTGTAATAAGGATGAGGGGTGAGGTGCACTCTTGAGTGGCTCAACTAGTCCAATCATGCACATCAGAGCAATGTGGTGACTTGCTGCTACGATGAGATGCATTCTACATGACCACCTCTAAAGCTTCATCCTAAAAACACAACTCTGAGAAGAGAAGAAAACCACACAACATGAAATGCCAATGTAAATGTCAAATGTGAAGAAGCTACAGGTGCTAGATTCAAAGATGCTGCAAATGTGTCAAATGCTGTGGCAGTTGCAAGTGCTCAGGAAGCCGATGAAAGTGCTAGGGTGATGATGTTATGAGTCCTTTGAATTCTGTACTAATGGAAAGTGCTTTAAAAGATCAAGAGAATGGTGGGAGGTGATGATGCTATGAGTGCCACCAAGGCTGCATTAATGGAAAGCACTCCAAAAGATCAACAACATGCCAGTTTAAAGTCTTGGTAGACTGTGAACATAGTTGAAGGTCATGGTAGATCGTGATGTGCTAGTTTATAGTCCTAGCAGACTGTTGGATGCTAGTTTAATGTTGTAGCAGACAGTGGATATTATGCCAGTTTAACATCATGACCCAAGGACGAGCTGTTGTGACAGTTTAACGTCATGACCCAAGGATGAGCTGTTGTGCTAGTTTAACATCATGGCTCAAGGATTATTTGTGCTAGTTTATAGTCATTACGGACTGTCTGTGCTAGTTTATAGTCATAGCAGACTATCTATGCCAGTTTATAGTCATAGCGGACTGGTGCTTACCTTGCTTGTATAAGGTGTAATGCTACATGTGTAGTCATGTTGTGTGTTTGCATGATCCTGCAAAAATCAACTAGAAAAAAAACATCAAGTGGAAAATATTGTAAACAGAGTTAAAATGGATGAATAAAAGGAAAGAAATGCAAAAAGTAATAGTTTTAGGCCATTTTGGATTGTGGGCTAGTTTAAGGCCTTTTTAGGCCATGTGTTTTTGTATTTTTATGGTTTTTTTAAATGCAATGCATAAGCTAAGTAGATGGATGCATAAACAAAGTAGAAATGGATAAACAAAGAAAAATGTATGATCTAAGTAAGCGGGAAAAATGTGGACGTGTAGGTTAGTGCGATGTAAACGAAAGTCAAAAATGCATGGGAAGTGGAGGCAATGGGTAAGTAGGTGCTTAACATGTTTTTGGTCAAGGAAAAGTCTTGATCATGTAGTTGCTTCCTAATCAGGTGTGCATTAGGGGGCATGCAAGGCTTAGGAGCCTATGAGAGGCTGTTGGCTTCAATCACTTGTTCGGGTGTGTTAGCCTTAGGCACTGCATTGGTTTTCATAGGTGTACCACCAAAGAACTATTCTTCCAAAACTTGCTCCATGTCTATGTCATGGATAGTCGAGAAGGAAGCGTTATAACCATGGATGATAACTTGACCACCTTCATATGGAAGGTGGATTTCTTGGTGGATGGGAGAAGGGATGGCCCTTAGTTGTGCTAGCTAAGGCCTGCCTAGAGTCATGTTGAAACCTGGCATCTCCTCTATGATAGTGAAATCTGCACTAGTGGGGAATTGCTCTTCTGCCATGAAGGCTAAGTTGATTGTACCCCTGACTGTGACACGTGATCCACTGAAGGATTTTAGACACGTGGTTTTGGTTGGCCTAATTTCATCTGCTAGACCTAGTTTGTCGATGATGGAGTATAGAACTATGTTGTTGCTGCACCATCATCGACATGTACTATATGGATGGTACACTATCTAACATGAATGCTAATGGACAGTGGAGCTATAGTAACCTCCCCTTATTTAGGGTTGACTTTGACTGCATTGTCGTGGAACACTAGGGATGTTGAACTTGATTTTTGTGGTGTAGGAGGTAACATCATTGAACGGATGGATGCCTCATTTGTAGGGATGTCCTCCATAACAGGAATGGAGGCCAAGATTTGGGCCAATGCTTGGTAGTGAGTAGATGAGGTCATGACCTTGTCGTACAAGCTCAACATTGTGTTCTTTTTCTTGAGCATTTGTTTTACCTAGGTTAGTGTAGCTACGAAGTCCTTGTCATTAGCCGTTGTGTTGGCCTTGATTTCCTCTATGTGGCTTGAAAGACATATTTCTTGGGGAGGGGGATTAGGCTTGGTTTGCTTGGCCTGCCTGGGGGTAGGGGCCCCAATGTTTGGTTGTTTCTTGCTAGTTGTGGCCTTTGCTTTGACGATGGGGGTTGCGAGGTGCTTGTTTGTCCTATTGCATTACCATTTGGTGGGCCTACTTGGGTTTCTAGTGGGGTTAACCCTCGAGGGAGGAGAGCTTGAGACATTACCCACTGTTGGGCTTTGGGTAGGTGAGGGGTTATAACGTTGTGGAACCCTTATGACAAAGGGTAGTTTAGGAGTTGTTGTAGGGGTTATTGTGTGACTAACTTGTTGTGGCACCTTGATGATGAAAGGTTTCTTAGTGGTTGTTGTTACTGCGTCATGCCAGTTTAACATCTTAGCAGACAATTGGTTTAGAACTTTGACCACAAAGGGTGTTGTGGGTGCCCTAGGTGGCACTTTGATAACAAAGGAAGGCCTCTTGCTTGTGGAGGCTAAGGGGACCTTTGCCTTGTTGGGAGGCACATGGATCACAAAAGGTTGTTGCATAGATTTAGGCTTGCCACCTATGCTAATGGAATTTATGACATAGGAGGCATCATCTACATTGAATTGGCTTACTATGTCTAGCACCAATTGGCCTTGTTCTATCATTCTCTGCAGGTCATCCTGCAAAGCACGAAAATTGTTAGTACTATGACTAGCCAATTGGTGGCAATGATAGTATTTGTTCAATTTAAAACGTTATGGGACCGAGGGATCATTTGGTATTGCTAATGTGGGGTTCCTTAGTAGTTTGAAGCACCTATCATGTTTTCGGTGGGTAATCATAGATACATGTTTGTGTTGGATTTGCCCATCTTTCAAGAGTTGCTCTAGTAGTTCAGAGGGTTGCATCGGTAGTGGTGTATACTTTGAGTGGTCCTTGCACTGAACGTTGGGCCTTGGGATGGCCCCTACCGATGTAGGTGAGTTGGCACTAAAGTTGACGATTTTGTCAGCTAGGGCTTTCGGCTGCTTAGTTGTTGGGCCACAGTTGGTTGCTTTTGTGCTTGTGGCCACTATTGCCACTGTTGTGTTTTTCTTGCAAGCATGTTGGTTTTTGTAGGCCACATAAGCTGTTCATTGCTAGCTTGCACTGCTTCCTCTATGCTTTTTGCTTGGGAAAAGGATTGGCTAAGAGACTTTGGGGCTAGATAATACAGTTTGAACTTAATGAAGTCATTTACTGCACCTTTGAAGATGGCCAGTAGATGTGCCTCCACTAGGGGTTCATGCATTTCACTCAATGCAACATTCCAACATTGGAGGAATTTTGGCATGGGCTCTAGAGGCCCTTGCTTAACCTACATGAGCTGGTCAAGGGTTGCTTTAGGCTTTAGGTTGTACCTAAAGCATGTCACAAATTGACTTATGAGATCCTCCAAAGAGGAGATTGAGGCCTTGGGTAGCGTGCGATACCAGTCTAAGGTCTTGCCAGTGAATGACATGGGGAACACATGCATGATGGCGTGTGGCCAAGCTTGAAGGAGTAGGCACTTAGATCGAAATGTAACCAAGTGTGCATTAGGGTCCCCTTGACCATCGTACTTGATGAATTGTGGCAACTAGACCCTAGTTGGGAGAGTTAGAGGTGGTACAGTAGGACTTATGGAATCATCTTGGTAGAAGTCCACCAGCTTGATGGTGTTAGAGGAGGTATCCTTAAGTTGGTTGATCTCTTCCATCAAGCTTTGGATTAGCTAGAATGCTTGATCCAAGCTTGGGGATGTGCTAGCTGGTTGCATTGGCTGGGCTTGGATTGGTTGCATAGCATAGGGTGATTGTTGATTGTGGAGCTTGCCAGTTTAATGTCGTAGCAGATGGGCTTTGCTAGTTTAACATCATAGTAGATGAGCGTTGCTAGTTTAACATCATAGAAGATGGTTGTTGATGTGTTGGCTAAGCTATGGGTGTAGTGATTGAAGTAGGCCACACATGAGTGGGTCAAACAGACACTACTAATGCCAATGAGATAGGTGAAATGTAGGATGCCTAAGTTGTCTAGGGTTGGGAGGTGGCCCCTGCATGAGCATAGTTTTGGGAAAATGCATTAGTTGCTTGTGAGGAAGGCTAAATTGGCATGGTCACCATCTTAGAGAGGATGGATGGACCAAACCGAGGAGGGGCTGTACTAGGGGGTGGTCATTGAAAGATGGTGTGGAGGGGGCTCTCATGCTCAAAGTGGGCCTCAAACTCATCTTCTTCATTTTGTGAGGCTTCCTTGTAGGTTGTCCTTGTATCATGCTTGTTTGCATGGATAAGTTGAGAAAACAACTGGTGGTAGGACTCCGTGAGTGGGATTATGTCAAACAAGGAGGGGTTGTACTCCTGTCCATTTTGGTGGACTTGTTCGGAGTCCTGTTTTGCTTCCAAATCAAGGTAATCCACCAGTAGCCCTACTTGTATTTAAGCACAAAAAAATTGTATTATTTGTGGCTTAGTATGGATCACTTTGACTGGATTGTGGTATCAAACATGTTATACATCAATGTGGGAGGTTGATCTGGATTCAAATTCACAGATCGAGTTGTGAAAATTGCTATTTGCAAAAAATGGCTAACTCTAAAAACTACAAAAAATGACTAGATTTGTCGGTAGTAGGAAAATGGCTAAGTGTAAAAATGTAGAACAAACACTAAGTATGACAATGTAGAAAAACACTAAGTGTGAAAACTGCTAAGAATGGCCAACTTTGGTGCTACACTTGCTATGCTGGAGCATGCTACATGATAGCTTATCAAGCTCACTACGCTGGAGCTTGCTACACTCTGAGAACTTGTTATGCTCTCTAGAACATCTAGAGTTTTGACCAAGTGCTCATAAAAAATGTAGATAGAAATGGTTCAGGCCCTCCTTCTAGTGTCAAAAATTGTAGCATCTGAAAACATCAGTGGCTAGAACACCGAGAGGTTATCAAGCACACAACCTAACCTCAAATCTGTGCAAGGGCTATGCTAGAGAAAATAAAAATGAGGTGCCTTGAATGGTCTTGTCGATCAAATATGGACTTATGTGGTGTTAAAATGATCATGTGTGAAAAGAGTTTATACTATGTTATGCGCAGGCATCTGGTCTGTCTCAGCTAGAGCGTAGCAAGATGTCCCAGCCTGAGAACAATGATGCGAATGTGCACAGATGTATAAAAAAGTAAGAAAGTACAAGCATTACACTAAATGCTAGAGAGAAATTCTTGAGAAATGCATTAGAATTTAAGAATAGTAGTGCACCGCCCCAAAAGAGGAGCATGGTTAATTCACAAAGGTATACATAGTGTAGCATAGGCATAGTGGGAGCGTAGTCATAGCATTGGTGGTGTTGGATCATGAACTCTGGCGCTCGTCGTGATGAACTGTGCCTACTAGGTTAGCCACCATGATGTACTGTGTAATGTTCTATAGGGATACAATAGGGCTATAGTGGGCCATGATGTGAAAATCTACCTCTCTGCCAGTGTGGTGTGTTCTAGGTCTCGTTCGCCCACAGAGCTCAGTGCCAAGATGCCCAAAATGCCAAATGCAAAGTGGTTAAAATATGCTCATGTCCAAGGAATGCAAACCACTTGGGAATGCCAATGGTCAAGGAATGTAACCACTGGGAAATGCCAACAGTCAAGGAATGCTAACTGGTAGGGAATGCCAGTAGTCAAGGAATGCTAACTGCTGAGGAATGCCAACAGTCAAGGAATGCTACATGCTGGGGAATGCCAGTAGTCAAGGAATGCCAACCATTGGGGAATGCCAACGGTCAAGGAATGTAATCCTTGGGTTCGTAGGGTATTTATAGGGCTAGGGTTAGCCCAAAATGTGGATTAGATGCCATGTGGCAGTGCGATGGATGGAACCATGCTTATGCTTATTCCATGTTACATGCAGGACACGGGACACTTGTAGGGTCAAGCTGGCTACACTGTGCTATGCTGCATAGCTTGAAAACTGTGCTATGCTAGGCTACGCTACACAGTGTGACATGGTGCTACGCTATGCTACGCTACACAGTATAATATGGTGCTACACTGAAAGTGCCATCATTTTGACACTTAGCCAAATTTGTAGTTGTGATGCCAAGACCTCAAATTTTGTGGTGTTTCAAACATGCCAAATGTATATTAAGTGAATCTATTCTTAAAAGGCATTTTTGGGCTAAAGTAGTAATGAATGCTTATTATCTTATCAATAGATATCCTTCTTCATCACTTGATGATAAAATTCCATAGGAAATTTTGTATGGTAAATCCATTAACTTGAACTATTTAAATTCTTTTTGTCATAAAGATTATGTACATGTTTCATAATTCTATAGGTTAAAATTAGAATCTAAGTTTTTCAAATGTATTTTACTTAGCTATTGTGACATCATATTCTCGGATGTCATGCCAAACATCACATATACATTATATTAGACATCATGCATAAGAAGCCAATATACCAGACATTAAATATATGAAACATTCGACATTAAATGTAAAGAAAATAATAGGGAAAATGCAAAAAGGAAAAGAGAAGAATGCATTATTGATGCAGAACAGTGTATATGGATCATGCTAAAATAATGTTCCTTGGGATTTTCTTCTATTGGCATCTATCCCTTAATGACAATCCAGTACTGTCACCATAGTTAGGCCTACTACTGGCTAGAAGGAATGGCTAGTCCTCTTCCTGTCCCACTTCACCTGGCTCCAATTACTCATCTTTATCGGCTCCACAACTACATGTTGGCATGACCTCTAATGCCCAGGTATAAATGCCTCAGGTCAAATCCCCAAAGGTCAACTAAAGAGACATGTCCATTATTACAATGCACCCTTTGAGGTCTCAATTATAATTACCATTTCGAGTCTTGTTATGATAATGATAATACTTGTTATGAAGAGGCATCATCTTTGTTTTGTACTAGCATCATTTGGGAATAGGAACATTACAATCTACCCCGCTTAGGTTTTGTTCATCCTTGAATGAGTCCACATTCACTATATTTTTCTAAATCCAATGCATTTTTATGATCCTATGCTCCAATAATTTGATTTCTCCTTTGGACTTGAAGTTTGATGAATCATGATTTTCCAGGCTTCGATATCAGATCTGTGATATCGAGTACATGATATCACAGCCTGGGTAATGATATCAGATACACGATATCGTGATTCCTATGTAATCCTATAAATACACATTTAGGCACATAAGAAGGGAGTTAGTAAGTGTAGGAATAGAGTCTTTTTTATCAGTTTTCAGTTACTTTCAATTCTTTCCCTAGTGCATGCCCACAATGTGATGATTGTAACTGTACAGAACCTTTATTCGAGTATGACGTACTTGGACATGCACATGACCGGCAATAAAGATCGAGATTACTCCATCATTGCAGCATCCACTTATTATTTAATTGTTATTGTTATTTATTGTTTCTCTTAATATTTCTTTACTTTCATTTACTATTCCTGTTGATAAATGTGGAATGAGTACAACTTAATCACAAACATTTAAGTATAACTACTTCGTAACCTAGTAGGATATCTAGGAGTGCTCAAGTAATATGTGCTTGGTAATCCTAGAGGTAGTACACAAGGTCCAAGATGTGCATGGATGATTAAGGATGGATGCTCATCACACATAGGCTAACTTAAATTTTATTTCATATCGCATATTAACATAATCAAGATTATTTCTCATTGTTGCTAGGAGTAGCATAGTGATAGAAACGATATCATACACCTCAATCTGGACTAAACCATATGTGACAAAGCATAC
>MNCI01026823.1:9307-25159 GCA_015680685.1 Gnetum montanum
AACATGTATAGAGATTAATCATGCAAAACATTGATGGATTAATCCGATCCCCACTCGAACAAACGATTTCATCATGAGACACACCAAGAGAGAGATAGCACACTCTCAGAATTTCAATATTCATACATAACAATCATTCCCAGCAACTAACACTGGCCTCAACCAGGACCAAAATTTCAACACACTCGTATGAGTCATGGGCAATAGATAATGGTCAACTCAACCCAAAATAAAAGAGGAAGACCAAGGTCTATCCAACAACAAGTCGGCATCAAACCAATTCTTGCAACAATGTGCAACAACATCACGAACAATTCGTTCACAAGAAGACTCTCATCAAATGAGGTGCGATCCCAACAATAGGATGCCCCACACCAATAGTCTTCAAATCAAAGTGACCAAGAAATGTCACGAATCAAAGTAGTGATGCCACAAGCAACACCACTGGCTCAACAAGGAGCACCACTCACAAGGATCAACAATAAGGGCAATCATGCCTCATGCACAATACATTATCAAACAAGACAATAGCCATTTGGCTTTGGGATGACACAAATAACCACTGCATCCTCAACGTCCCCAACAATAAGTCATCATACTGCGTAAAACATTTAAGCCTTGCCTTACGAATGATAGACGCAACCATGATAACACGCATGCAGAATTTGAAAGCAAAACCAAGAAGACACACATACAAAAATAGACAAACATACAATCACAAACACGAACGTACGAAGTCTACCAGCAATGATCTTAGTCCACCTAGAACAAGGCTCATCAGGAGCACATGTCCAAAGACCTCCATCCTGAGGTACCTAGGAACCATCTTGTCCTCATTTGTATTTTCCCATACTCACTGTATCTAGGGTGAGTGGCAGTGCCAAGGATATCATATCCTGCACAATTCAACAAATGCCATCTCGAAACATGTCATCTGGGTGGAGACCGAAGCAGAGACTCGGTCCGATTCATCCTAGATTAATCATTGGAGACCTGAGATAGGAGCTCATTGAGCAACAAAATTCTTAAGTTGCCAGTAGAACTCCTCTCAACCATATCGCTTACAATCACAACTAGTCCAACCACAAGTAAACAAGTGAAGGACATCGGCACAACACCATCGTTTATATCCTTAGGGAGAGCAACATACATCAATTGCTCACATCTATCCTCTTATGAAGAGTGAAGAACATTGCCATCAAGAAACTCTTCAAAACACATAAGGATATGATCCTAGATCACCTAGGTATCAAACCAAAGAGACCATTAACCAAACAAGCTCAATGGAGTATCACCACCAAAGAGCACAAGGCCACCCTCCAAGGGAGTGGTTAGCCAAAGTTGAGAATGGGGTTAGCTAGTTTCTATCGGAAACCTCACAAACCAAAAACCCTGATACCCACTTAGCAAGAAACTTTTGCCAATCACTAAAACTGTACAATGCTCTGATACCATCTGTAACAATGTTACCCCAACATTGCCCGGCACCCCAAGGAATTCACAAAGATCCAACGGATCTGGGGCGAAAGACCTGGGAAATACGCCTGAAACAAACAAGCATCTCACAAGTGCTAACAGAAGAGAACCAAGCAATAAGCACACACACACCCTCATAGACCACATCGATGGAAGGAAAGATGATGCACCTACAAGAGAAGGTACCTCACCCCCAAATCCCTCATGATCTGGTACAAGGTGTGGCATGGCACCGCACCAAAACTATCCAATCTTGGTTGCCTACATATCTACGACCACCGTAGAATCAGGGCCATGTAGTTCTCCATGGAGAAGAGGGAAGGAAGAGGACTTAGAGAAGAGAGTTTCAACAGGAGTGTGTCGTATTCCTAGCTTGGTACCACCAAGCCAGGATGGGTTTTGTAACACTTGAGAGCCACCTGAGGGCGCCTCAAAGTGTTCCATGGCCCCCGAACCATGGGGAGAGCCCAAGAGAACCACCACTTGGGACATCTCTCACACTAACACTTTCTTTTTTAATTTATTTATGCCTCATTTTGCCATCTTTCTAAAACTTTCTCCATAACTAGTTCCTAAGTGATGAGTGGCAAGGTACCCCTACACTCAACGATATGAATACAAGAGTTCATGCATGATCTGGTTGAACTCCATAGACGGGCTAGTTGTGGTATCTAGATAGTTACTTGTTGATCGCAGTTTGTTGTCTTCCCACCTGGACTAGTATTTATGTTGTCACATATGGTTTAGTCCAGAGTGAGATGTATGATATGGTTCTAAACTAGTGCTACTCCTAGAGGCAATAGAAAATAACTTTAATTAAGCTAGGAGGAAAAAGGGAAAGAGAGTTAAGCTAATAGGACATAGGGGGAGAGAATTTAAACTAGCCAAAGTACAATGAGCATCCGTTCCTTAATCATCCGTTACACATCTTGGACCTCGTGTATCACTACTACTGGGATTACTAAGTGCATATCCTAGGTACACTACTGGGATACCAAGTAGTCACACCTAAATGCTCATGATTAAGTTGTACTCATTCTACGTTTAATAACAAAGATAGGAAATGAGGGTGAGAGATATTAATTACAAAAGCAGTAAATAATAATTAAACAACTAAAACTAAGTAAATGCTACAATGATGAAGTAATCTCCATCTTTATTGTTGGTCATGTGCGTATCCAAGTACGTCACACTCGAATAAAAGTGTCGTACAATTACAATCATCACACTGTAGGCATGCACTGGGAGAAAGGGTTGAGAAGAACTAACAAATGACTAAAAAACTAACTGACTAAGAACTAATTTCCTAACTGAACTACAACTTCCCTCCATGCGCCTACATGTATATTTATAGGCCAATATCATATATCCGATATCATTATTTAGGTTGCAATATCATGTACCAATATCGTGGGTCCGATATCAAAGCCTAATGAATCATGATTCATCACTAAGCCTTTTCTGAATTTATTATTGCATCAATATTTTCAATACCTCATTTTTGTAGGCACAATCTTCATGGCACATACAAGACCCTAATAACCACTCTCTAAAAATCACTACAGTTTCTTTTTCCTTTTAAATCCTGTTAAATCATGGAGCTATGCTTACACTAGATGACTCATATAATAATGGGTTGATTACAAGCCTACATACCTCCGTCCCTCATTAGACTTAACAAGTTATCCATGAGAGATGAAACATTGCCACTTTTCATAGTCCTAAGGATTGATGCATCAATTGTATATAAGCTATCTTAGGTAGTACTATGATATCTTAAAGACTAGCATCAACAAGGGTGATGGCTAATGCTCCTCATCACTTAGGAAGCTAGAAAACATCAAACATTTGTGTGTCTCACTTGTTTCAAGTTTTGTTTTACAAGTAACACCAACAAATGTGGTTGGATCTACTTCTACTCATCTACTATGTTTTTGCCAAACAAGAGCTTTAATTTATAATAGGTTTCAAACAATGGCTATAAATAAAAAAATATAGGTTTCAACAACTTAGCCCATGCAATGTACTGTTGCATTCCCACATTGAAGGTCATCCAACTCAAAGAATCTAGTTACCATCTAGCCATGAGAATAGACTATTAAAGGTCACTATTTAGCATTATCATTATTATTTTATGAAATTAGAAAACTAATAAATAGTAAATAATAACCATAAAAAGGGGGTAACATCCNAAAACTAATAAATAGTAAATAATAACCATAAAAAGGGGGTAACATCCTCTATACTATGACTAATTGTCATTAGAAATTTAAAAATATAATTTTTGGAGGAGACAAGTTACAAAATTCCATGTGCTCTTATGCTAAATGGAAGGAAAAAGAAACAATAAAATCTTATGTGTACTTAGCTTGACTACCATGATATATTAACATGGTGTTAAACTTTTGAAATCTTCATTATTAATTTTTTTCCAACCTTTCATGTTTTTACATTAAGAGAAATGTAGGCTTGAACAAAGAACAATTTAAAAATAAATTGGGACATGACAACTCTATTGAAAACCCCTCAAAACTAACCACAAAATACTCAACAAAATAAAACATGTGCACTTCACTTTCCAATATACAAACGACATCCCAAAAAAATCACCAGTATACATAATTCCTTTTATTTATTAATGAATACTGAATGGACCCTCTAGCCATCTAACTATCATAAACCAAGTCCCTCCAACCCTACAACATCTTATAACCTACATACGAAGAGCATAGGGGTTGGATAAAATAGTGGGGGCTAACAACATCAAGCACCTCCAAGAACTAAGCCACTGTAGCCCACACAAGAGATCACTAACCTTGGATAGAATGATGGGGGACATTTCTTTAAAAATGATCACAAAAGTATGAAATACCAAGTGCACATGACACAAAGAAAATGCTAACTCACAAGCCCAAAACATGTATGCAAAAAAAATTTCAAATCTAGGACATATGAAAGACTCCATGTATGACTCACAACTTACAAGAAATCCCACATGCCTTCATGAAATAATCCTTACTTATCCTAGTCAAGATAATAAAAACTTATAAATACTTAAAATGCGACAATGGTTTGGAAATCACACCTCTATGAATGGCTGAGTAGTTGAGGAATGAGAGCACACTTCAAACTTGGATAATTGTCCAACTAGCAACTTCAAGGATCAAGTGATATTTTCCCTAACTAGCAAGCCTAGAATTAGCCCAAACAATCTTTAAGTCAACTACCAAAAGGTTCCAATAGCTAGAACAAATTTGGCCTCTTATGCCTCAACAAAGCTCACAAGAATCACTATGACAACCTTCATGCTTAGCGCAAGAGAAGGTAAAAGCATCCTCACACAATCTCCTCTCTCTCTCTTACTCTCCTCTACTCCTCACCCTCAAACTAGCATAGTCTCCCCTCTCTTTGCCAAAAGGTGAAGATGAGAACAAACACCCATCTATTTATAGGATGGAGGAGACCCTAAGACTTGGACAAAGAGATATGCACAAAAGTTTACAAAACGAACAAAGACTAGACAACTCATTCTCCAAAAATCCCTTTGAATATTTATGGCATCATTGCTACTTGACTTGGATAACCAAGCTCTCATGAATTAAAAAATAGAGTCACATGGCTCCTATTAAATGAGTCCTTTATCCTTTTTTCAGCTATTAATATGAAGTGGACAACTACATTTTAAAAAAATAAATGTCATCATAAGCATGTCATAAAGCATACATCACTATCCCACATTGACTTTTACTATGGCCCTATCTTTTTGTCTTATTTTAAGTCACTTATTACTTTATCAAGTATAAGGATTTCTATTTTTTTGGCCTTTTATCTACTTTCCAAATTTCCTATAATTTATCTAGTAAAAATCATTGATGCTAAACTTCTTGTAAATCCAACATTTTACATGTGGAGCTAATCATAACGAACACAAACATGCCATAGCTACCAAGTTAGAAAATTAATATTTTAATTGCATTAAGGAAATTGTAGTCCCACAAGGTACTTTTTTAATGGTTTAACATTAAAATCTCAAAATCTAGGACTCGAATTGAAAACATATTTGTAGATTTATACTCTAGGTATAAAACTTAGTTAATCTACCAAATTTGAGCATGATTTGAAAACTTTGGATTTCTTTTACGTATTTTAATTAATTAAATATTCAAAAAATTAAAAATTCTATTTAAATGTCAAAATAAACTATGGATCTTCATTACATCAATATTTTAGTATTATTTTAAAATAAAGATGGACTTTGCTATGATCATTCATCAATTTTGAGAATATATATATATACATATATAAGCTTTACAGCAAGTTAAAGAAGAGTACTAAGGTCATATATACAAATGTGGGGCACTATAACACCATTGCTGTTGTTCAGATTTTTGGGTGATATTTGCTGAGATGGTATTGTTATTTTTATTATTCAAACAGAAGGTTAAGAACTAACACATTGCTTCAGTTTCCAATGACAACAAGTTAGTTTCTAATGAAAATATGGCATATAACACTTTTTTGTCTTAGAATTCATTTAAAAAGAACTGTTTTGTAGTTTTTCAAAAAAAATTTCATGATTTTTTATGAAGACCTCATCCCACAGTACACATCCTTAAAAGCGCCTTAAGTGGTACAATTGTTTGAAAATATCAACTGAAAATGATATTTTCAAATCATCCAATCACAAATATTGTGATTGCTAGATCTGTTTTTCAAATTCACTTTTCCTTTTTCCTGCATAACCAAAATCCCTACACCTCACAAACCAATACAAAATTAAGGGCACAGATGATGATCCAAGCCATTTAGCATAACAGATTGATAATGTCTTTATTTTGTTGATACTTGCAGGGAATGATCATCATGACAATGTCTGCATCTGTCCCTGTATTCAGGCCCCCATCCTGCACTGGCAGCAGCTGCAAGGAAGCAACAGCTCTACAGTATGGTGTGCTTTAACTTGGACTATACTTGGTTGCATTAGGTGCCGGAGGAATCAAATGCTGTGTTTCCTCCTTTGGGGCTGATCAGTTTGATGACACAGACCCAACTGAAAAGAAGAAGAAGGGCTCCTTCTTTAATTGGTTTTACTTCACAATAAATGCTGGTTCCCTCGCTTCAAGCAGCGTCCTTGTATGGGTTCAAGACAATGTTAGTTGGGCTTGGGGCTTTGGAATTCCTACTGTGTTTATGGGGTTCTCAATCATGAGTTTCATAGTGGGAACACCTCTGTACAGATTGCAGAAACCTGGTGGTAGCCCTTTGACAAGGTTATGCCAAGTTCTGGTTGCATCTCTGCGAAAATGGAAAGAAAGGATTCCCAGTGACAGTTCTCTACTGTTTGAGGTTGAACAAAAGTACTCTGTTATTCAAGGCAGTCGCAAACTTGAGCATACAGATGATTTCAAGTATTCTTTGCACCCTTTCCTGTCCAAATTTTCGTCCATTACTAATGCTTTACTTATCCAAACTAAAGACTGGAAGTTTAAAACTCCTTTTGCATTAGTCAAAACAATCTTAAATATCTTTACTTGGATCTTACTGAGGTGGGTTACATTTTATTACCTTTGAATGAAAAATGCACTACACTTGTTTCCTGTTTATTTTTACATGTATTGAACTTTTGGTAAAATATATTCTCTGTTGCGTGTGTTGCAAAGATTATGTGCTTGCTTTTTGAATCTTGATAAACTGAAAGGAACCATGCATTGATTTGGGAGTAAAATAGTTAATAGTCTCTAAAGTTATAGGTCCTCCCGTAAAGACAAGATTTCAATTCATGAATGCTTTATATGTCTTGGAACAGAAGTTACTTATGCGATATGCGGCCTTCTAATATGTTTGCAGATACCTTGACAGAGCAGCTATAATAACGGAAGATGATGCTGGGAGATTGAGTGCTACTAACCCATGGAGATTGTGCACAGTCACACAAGTTGAGGAACTCAAGATCCTGGTCCGTCTGTTCCCTATATGGCTAACCAGCATTGTTTTCTCGGCTGTTTTTGCACAAATGTCAACAACATTTGTGGAACAGGGCATGGTCATGGACAAAAGAATAGGAAATTTCAAAATCCCACCTGCATCAATGGCCATATTTGACATATTCAGTGTCATGATTGTGATTCCTGTTTATGATACATTGGTTGTTCCTGTTGTTAGAAAATACACTGGGAAAGAGGTGGGTTTCACTGAGCTGCAAAGGATGGGGATGGGCCTAGTGATATCAATTATAGGCATGGCTACTGCTGCCTTGGTTGAAGTGAAGAGATTGGACTTGTCAAAACAGCATGACATAACCAAACCAGCCCCTATGTCACTGTTGTGGCAGGCTCCTCAATTCATACTGTTTGGTGTGGCAGAAGTTTTTTTTTACGTTGGGAAAATGGAATTTTTCTATGACCAATCACCTGATGCCATGCGGACCCTCTGTACTGCACTCTCATTGGTAACCTCGGCATTAGGAAGCTATCTAAGTACTTTGGTTTTGACTATTGTCACAGTGGTTACAAGAAAAGGAGGTAAGAAAGGATGGATTCCTAATAATCTTAATGAAGGTCATATGGATTACTACTTCTGGGTTTGGGTCATACTTAGCTTCCTCAACCTGCTAGCATTCCTAATTTGTGCATTCAAGTACAAGCGCAAAATTGTCCATTAAAGGTTTCAGGAATGTGTTGGAATGAAAAGATTGTATTTGTGGTTGGGTAGGTTGCATAGTTCACAATAATTGTATTTTACAGCATTGTAGCTTATAGATGCTTTCTAAATAGAAAATTGGTAGATTAAAGATATCCAAAAGCCAGAGATTTGTGTGTTCCAGGACATGTATGTGAGTTAAAACAGCTGATTTGGAAACCATGGTCACAGACTCGTAGGTATTTTCAAAGGGAACTTTCTCAATATGCCATTTGGAACCTGAGTCTGTAACAAGACAGGATTTCAATGATGTACTTTCTGTGTGTTAAGGATCAAGACAGCATTATCATTATCCTAGAACTTATACTTTCGAAATCTGGTAAGGGAAACTACTGTGTTGAATGTACTCACCAAGAACAATTTAAGCAACGAGGGTGCTTTACGTAGGAGCATGATAAATTAGTATCCATCACCGAAGATGTTATAGAGGTACCGGTGACCAAATCATATGGGTTGTTGGGATTTTCAAATATGCTTAGAATATAATCTTTGTGTGAAAGCAATTAAAGCAAGGAAAGCGAATCAGATACATACATAGTCGATTTAGTATTTGCAATTATTATGGTATTCTTTCTCGAGCACGTCCTTTCCACTCAACTTCGTAATTAAGTTATTTTCATGGAATGTTAGGGGACTAATGAATCCTCTTTGGTCATATCATACCATCAGCGAGATTCAACTAGTTATTATTTTTCTACAAGTAAAGATTCAAGGTTTTGATCTTCAAGTGTGTGTTTTTGCATTACGCTAGGGTTTCTTTATTTTTCTTCAAATCTTACAAAAGAACATGGTAGTTGGCTTATTTTTCTACATCACAAGTGGAATGCTCATGTTATTGATTATGACACCTATGATTCAAGTAGCTTAGTTTGGATTATTATTATCTTGAAGGATAAATGAATTGGTTTTTTATCCACTTATGCTGTTAATAAAGTGAAGCTAAGAGACATGGTTTGGGAACACATCCTACATGAGTTGCTAGAAATTCCTTTTGTTATGGTAGAAGATTTAAATTTCATCTTCTTTGATTCAAACTAAAATTGATGGTTGGTCAATTTCTACTATTTCATAGTATAGTCTTATTTGGTATCACATTAAGTGAAGATTACAAATTGTTGATCCTATAGAAAATAGAACCAACATTTCTAGTAAGAAATGGTTTATTTGGAGTGATATAAGATTAAGTTTTGCTAGAATTTTATCTAGGCATAATAAAGTTCTTATTTGGTCAACAGTGCTTTTTAAACTTGACTTTAGGATGGATCCTCTAATTCAAGTCTTCTTCACTTCACTTTATCCAATCATGCTCCCATTATTTCTTATCTAACAACTAAGGACATTTGATCAATTCAACCAATCTAGTTAGTCTTAGATTTCTATATTTTTAAGACTTCATTTCTTAGTAATGATGCTTGCTACAATTTGCTTATTCAAAATTGGAATAGTTGTCCATGTCCAAAAAGTGAAATAGGTTGGATTCAATAGTGGAGTGAAACTTTTGATAGAACTACTAAGTTATGCAGACATGTAGGCAAATTGTTTCAAAAGAAAAAACTGTAGATCAAAGAATAAGTAGAATTCAATATTATGGGACTTACTAGGTTGCTTGCTCATGGCACACACACATAAAGGTGGTGTGTGGTAATTTATAGTCTTGTATGATATACCATTACCCTACACCTCACAAACAAAAAAGTCAAAATGGCGCAATTGCAAATATGTGTGCTTATGTTTCCTACATTTGTTTTAAAGTGATGATTGGAGAATTTGCTATGTAGCTAGATCAACATGTTTTAATTAATTTTTACCTTTTTTCAATTACACAAATTTATCCTTGTGCATGACTTGTAGTTTTGAGCTATTTTCATACAAATATTTCACACAACATCACATCACATATCAAAGTCATGTGCGTAAGCCATGAGTCTTCATCTGATGTCCGTATTTAAGAGAGTCGTGCTAATGAATGCTTAACTTTGACTTTGTTAGATTAACATAAAACTCATGGTGCTCAATTACAACTAGAATCAACTAGATTCACACCAGGTAAAACTTATTAAAGGTTTCTTTAGACATCTCAAAAGTAAACCTTCTCCAAGAAGAATTGACTCTAATTTAATCAATGGGTAAATGATTTCTAATAAAACATATATCCATTATAATTTCTTCAAATTCTATGAGCATTTGCTTTTAATTTCAAAAGAGGTGGATTTGCAAAAATTAAATGAGTTATTGCTAAATGTTTCTATACATAATATTGATGTGCTACTAGATAACTCAAGCTATGATGAGTAAGCCTAATGAAAAAGCTGTAAATATCTTATGTATATATTAGTGCTCTTGAGTATGCTATGTGTGCTGCATTGTAGGACCTAGATCCGTACAATTTTTTTTCTAATCCTCTTAAAACATCGTGTTATGCTTACATTAGCAACTAGTAAGGATATGACTCATATAATGATGGGGGGATTATAGGGCTTATGTATCTCCATCCCTTAGTAGACTTAACAAGTTGTTGATAGGATAAGACCTTGCCACTTCTCATAATCTTAAGGATTAATGCATCTATTGCATCTAGTCTATCTTGAGTAGTACTATGATACCTTTAAAAATAGCATCAACTAAGATGATGGCTAACACTTTCTATCACTTACAAAACTAGAAAACATCAAACATTTGTGTTGCTCACTTATTTCAAGTTTCATTTTATAAGTGACACTAAAAAATGTGGTTGGATGTACTCCTAATCCTCTACTATGTTTTTAGCATACAAGATCATTTAATCTATAACAGGCTTCAAATAATTACTAGGAATCAAAAATATATAAATTTTAATAATTTTGCCTATGCAATATGGTATTGCATTCCCATATTGAAGATTATTCAACTCAAAGGATCTAGTCGCCATCTCATCGTAAGTTGGGTTATCTTCAAGTTCTAAACTACATAAACGAGGCTTGGCTCATCCATAATTTTTGGACTACACATTTACAAATGTCACTTGCATCAATAAAAACCTTCAAATGTTGTGCAACTCAAACCCCTTAGGTCAAACAGTTCAAGATATTAAGCCAAAGTAAGCATATGTACAAGCAAGGTTGGATAGTCATGTTCATCTCCATATGCAAAGTAGGCTGTACGCAAAATAAATAAATAATACAACCCATTCATTTAATGTATAGGCATGAATATATTATTATTAAAATAATTAGTTAATGTTCCATAAAAATACTACATGCTTCACATAATGCATACCAATCAAATGCATCATCCACCTAATTACTAACTATGAGTGTAGGTGAATTACTTATCCTAGGGTCTAAAGAACTTCTAATCATAATTCATGTGGGTTCATTTTATGGAAAGAAAATAAACATACATAATCACACATATATTTTCTTTCTTTTCTTTGCACAAGCAAACGAATATAATTGCTAATAGATAAATGGGACTATTATATTGAAATAAAAATAAATAAATAATATTTTACTTTGCATGAAAGGAAAATATAACTATGATAAAATGTACAAACCATTCATTATGTTAAAAAAGACTTACTTCAAGAAGACTTCAAGGCTTCCAAGATACAATTTTTCCATTATACAATTGAAAGAAGTAACTATGCATCTCAAATGTATTTTAAATGTCATATAAGAACTAGCTCACATCATACAATATAGAGAGTTACAATAGTTAGGTTTACTTCTCATGGGAAATTCAACCAATGTTTTCTTCCAATTTCAGGCATCCTAAGTTTGGTAAACAAAGCTTGAAAGTAGGACCTAAACTATTGGTAATCAAATTTAAGTTTGGGGGAAGAAGAAGGAATTGAAATAAATCTAAAATTATAATTAACATAGTTCATGGAAGTTAGATTTCATAATATTCTCTTTCATCCTAAGGAAATTTTAGTCTTTGTAATCTCTCTAAATGTAATGGCTAAAATATGCAAAGTTTAGGTAACAACTACTTATTTTGGACAAAATTTGTTTTAGTGTTCTTATCATATGCATACTAACCCTAACGAGACCTTCCAAATTTAGAAAACTTCATAACTTGAATGTGATTTAATTTTTTTCATAAGCATACTTGAAATAATGCACAAACTTGAGGATATTTTTGGAAATGAAGAACATAAATTGAAATACAATTGTAATAAAAATAACACACTCTAAGTTTCTATTTTTAAACTATCTTATATATATATATCAATTGGCCGAGATGATTTTAACCAAGCCCAACTACTGGAGGAGGTAACAAGATAACTAAAAATGGAATCATTCATCCCTCCTCTATTTCTCTACCACTTACCTAATTTAGTTTTACCCTCTTAGTCAAGTTTGTTGTATCTTTGTTTATTCATGGTGTCTTTGGGTTGTTATTTATGAGAGAGATTTATTTCTCAAAAACACCATGAACAAAAAAGATAGAACAAACTTGACCAAGAGAGTAAAAATAAATTGGATAAGTGGTAGAAAAATAGAGGAGGGATGAGTGATTCTATTTTTAGTTATCTTGTTGCCTTGTCCAGTATTCGGGCTTGGTTAAAATCATCTCAACCAATTGATAGAGAGAGAGAGAGAGAGATATATATATATATATATATATAAGCTAGTGGAGCAGTTTCATAGGCAATGAGTAGACTTTAAGTATTTTTTTTAAGTTTTTATGTTATTAATTATCACAATAAAGGACGTAGTTATAAATGTTCAAGTTGTTAAAATATTAATAGAACTATTTAAATAACATCACTATTTGCATTCCAAATAATATATACTAGTAAACATAAATTAGTAGAAATAAAAGTTTATATACTTTGTATATGTTAATGAAAGAATACATTGCATAATTATTGCAACAAACATTACAAAGTTACAAAATAGGATTGAGCAAAAGGCAAAATACAATGATAAGTATAAACTCAATATGCCTAATCCTCTAATTGAGAAAATTGAACTNGCCTTGTCCAGTAGTCGGGCTTGGTTAAAATCATCTCAACCAATTGATAAAGAGAGAGAGAGAGAGAGAGAGAGATATATATATATATATATNTATAAGCTAGTGGAGCAGTTTCACAGGCAATGAGTAGACTTTAAGTATTTTTTTTTAAGTTTTTATGTTATTAATTATCACAATAAAGGACATAGTTATAAATGTTCAAGTTGTTAAAATATTAATAGAACTATTTAAATAACATCACTATTTGCATTCCAAATAATATATACTAGTAAACATAAATTAGTAGAAATAAAAGTTTATATACTTTGTATATGTTAATGAAAGAATACATTGCATAATTATTGCAACAAACATTACAAAGTTACAAAATAGGATTGAGCAAAAGGCAAAATACAATGATAAGTATAAACTCAATATGCCTAATCCTCTAATTGAGAAAATTGAACTTCCTATGCAATTCTACTATGAAGACATTTAGCATCTAAAATCTTTTTGTATCTCTACACAGAGAAAGAAGGATGAATCTTCAAAGAATCAATGGCCTTGACTCTAGATAATGCAACAAACGTTAAACCCATAATTTTTCTTAAACCAGTGTCAATAGTAGCATTATCTAGTGTCATTCCTTGAGATTTATGAATAGTCATGATCCATGCCAACCGTAACAATAACTAACGTGATGCTCTTCGGACCATAGCAATAATTAGCACATAATAAGTATTACCATTATCAAAGGAACATCCGATGTAGGAGTCAAAATCAACAACAACATACGATGGTAATGCATGTGGTTGTTTACCTAAATCATACATAATACTGTGAATCATTCCAAGTGCACCATTCACCAATCCTACTTCAGAAAAAAAGTTAACTATAAGCATAACCCTTGCACCTTTACATATAAGCATAGATCACTCAATATCATTGCTATCATAATCTAAGATTCTGAATCCACAAGGATCTCTGTTAACTACTCACATGACAACAAGTCTCTACCTTGTTTGCAACATCTTCTTATTGTGTGATTGGACTTTATCCTTTGTATCATATAAATGCATTGATTCTTCAAAGCCATCTAATCCACTTAAAGTGGATGGAAGATTCATTTAAGTAGCCAAGAAATTATAATCTTCATCATGGATTTTTCTTTCTATGATATACATCAAAACTTCCCTAAAACTTTGTGTTGAGGATCAATTCTAGACTGACGATAAAATACATCTAAAACAACAAAGGTATGAAATGATTGTCAAACCCCTATAATATCTAGATTCCTAGATGCATAAGGCACAACATCAAGCATAGGAGGAAGCTAACCCAAATCACCTATCAGTATAACTGATCTTCCTCCAAAAACTTCATTGTGATGCTCTGGAAAAACTTCTCTTAGTCATCTATCAATGCTTTGTAATAATCTTCCTTCCATAAAACTCATTTCATCAATTATTATATATCTCACCTGTGATAGTTGATGTTGTACACTTATCTTTGCAGAGGAAGAGAGTTCTTTGTAGGCATCTATTCCAATGCTCAAACTATAATGAATGGTTGCTACATTAATGTTAAATGTCGTAGCTCATGTGGATGCCATGACAAGTAAAGCATTATGTTTTTCATGGTAATATTTCATGAAAGCATTATGAAGCATGCCTATGAGAAATGACTTTCCTGTACTAGTTGTTCCTTGGATAATCATTCGTAAATGGGAAACACCTTCATTTGTTGACTATGAAAACATCATGTGCCCTACAATTTTATTGTAGCATTTCTTTTGCTTTGCATCCAGCTTATCAGAATCGAGATACCATAGTCATTAATAAATCATGTTTTTGCATGCTTCAATATCGAGTACCTAATATCAGAGCCTTGACATCGAGTATCCAATGTCGAAGCCCAAGATGTAATGTTGGATATCCAATATCACGAGGTATACATTGGCCTATAAATATAGTGCTTGGACCATGATTTTCAAATAGTTTTTCATCATTTTTTGTCATAGTTAATGAAGCTCTTGTAGTTTGTTTTCTCTAGAGTTAGAATATTTTTTGAGTGCCCATAGCAAGAGTCTAAGTGTGTACAGATCTTTTTTTGAACATTAATGTACCTAAGCATAGTAGTGTGACAAGAATAAAAATGAACCCTTTTGATAATCCATGCTGCATCGAGAATAGATTAATGTTTTCTTTAATGTACTTTACTTTCATGCACTTTAATGCATTTAAATTAAGCAATAAATTTCTAGTTCTTAATTGATGAGTGGCAAGGTACCCCTACACTCAACCATACGAATACGAGCATGCACGCGCGATCTGGTCGAACTCCGCAGACTAAATGCCTTAGCACCACAAGAAACACTTGGGGTTAATCGTTCGTTGTCTTCCCAGGCTTGCTTGTAAGTGTCACGGTGTATGGTTAAGCAAGTCTGAGGTATGTGATTTTTTTGGTATTTTTCGGTTTATCTTCTATGCTATCAGGGGAAAGGGTTGAGAAACTAACTAACTCTAACTAATGTCCTAAGTCTAAATTAACTAGCGTCAGCATCCGTTCCCACTTACCGGACACACCCTGAACTATGCAACTGTGGCTTACCAAACGCTAATTGTCACTAGGATCACCACACGTAACGCAAGTGCTTGAAGTGGTTGCACTGAGGCACCTATTTAGCTTAAGTGAGATAAGCAGCCAATTCCTTAGCTAGCTGTACACACCCGTGGGTGC
>MNCI01026824.1:0-43440 GCA_015680685.1 Gnetum montanum
ATATTTCCCATGTTGATTTTTTCAACAGCAGCAGCTGCTTTCATCCGAGTTCCTACCAAAATAGACCACATTACATGCACATCCTCATATCCACAAGACGTTACATCCTCACAGACTGTAGATTCCCTTCTTTGTAATCACAACAAAAAACAATTATAGATCAGAGAATCCACTTTTAATACCAGCTAGTTGATTCCTTGTTTGCAATCTTTTCATGTTGTAACATGACTGAGCAGAATAGGCAGGAAAATCAAATAAAAATGCATGCACTCACTGTTTTTGTGACCAAAATGGAAACTTGTGTGTAGTTTCCTCCAAATCTTGTTGAAAGGATGCATGATCTTCTGAACCCAAAAGTTGGAGTTGCTCATTCTAGCCACCAGCCTTCCCTGACACTGCAAACACAAAAATTGCAACGCTAAGAATACAAACCCACAACATATGACTAGGGTGGGAAAAAAAAAGAGAAACAGAAGAAGCTAGGCATGGCTTGGCATTTTATATATAGTCTTAGTTCATTCTGATCTCTCTGCTAGTGCTGTTTTGGATCAGGGGTGTTTTCTTAGTTTATTTTATTTCATACTGCTCTTTTGCCAATGAAGTTAGATCACTGTGTTTTTCTGGGTTGATTTTTACTTTGATCTTTTTACCATTGCAGTTCCAAGCGCCAGTCTGAGCAATCCCTCGTCAGATGGGCAGTTCCCAAACTTCATGATATGGATGCGCTGGCAAAAATGGTTGATCCAGCATTAAAAGGAATCTATCTTGCAAAATCTGTGTCTATCTTCGCAGATATAATATCTATGTGTCTTCAAGTAAGATAAATGTGTTTTGTTTCTTGCGGAAGAAAATCATAATTATCATTTAGTAAGATAAAATGAATCTGAAATTCTTGTATTTTCATTGCAGCCAGAGCCAGAATTCAGGCCTCTAATGTCCGACATGGTGCACATTCTTAGTTGTTTGGTGCAACGTGCTAGTAACAGAAGAATGTCAAGCGAACAAGTGGGAGTAGGTTCAATGTAATTAAGACCATGTAAATCATTTTGGATTATGGAAAATGAGATTTATGCTTAACTTAGTGAATGTAGGATGTGAAATTAGAGAATGGTTAGCCACAATCACTAGGTGACCTTAGATAATTCCATTTCCTTTTTACCGTTAAGTGTGATGATCCATGGCTGTTCTGTGAGCAACAGGGCGAAGTGAGTTCCTCTCCACTTGGGAATCCTTAGCTACACAGGAGACCTGCTATGATGCCATTTACATTATACATTTACTTTATACTTAAAGGCACATGCATGAGGGTTGAACTGCACCATGGGCAAAGTTTCCAAAGGGACCATGTTCTTTGGCAGTGCAGCTAATTGGCCAGACTCGTGTTGGAATTCCTACCTTAAGAATGAAGTGCACCATGGGCAAAGTTTTCTCTGAAAAAAAAAATACGAGGACCATGTTCATTGGCAGTGTAATAAGTTCTTAAGTGTGATGGTGTCTAGCAGCAATCCTTACCTTAATCTCGTATTCCCTATAATAAAGGTATCTAAGGAAAAATCTAAAAGTTGTGGCTAGCCATTTTCTAAAAAATCATGTCTTCTTCATAAGTTTAGTATGAGTCTCGCGAATTTTAGTATAAGACTATCCTTAAATCATTTTTAAGGGATATCAATGACCCAGCTGTCCACTGTGAATCATTTTGCAAGTCCAGTCCTAATATTATTAGTGAAAGCCATTTGTAAAGGTTTTTTATTCTTTTCTTTTTGGGAAAAAAATTACCAAAAAGATGGGGCACCAAATGTTGAATGGGGTTGCATTTTCATGCACATTGGAGTGGATAATATTTATAGACAAATGCAGAAATTTTTTCTATTTGTAGGCAAATTCTAAAGCTCCATTGTTGTAGCTTAAACCATGTAATACATGATGGAAACTTCTTACCCAAATTGGGTATAAATTGCAATACTACATGGATTGGCTGTGTTTTATTTTGAGAATTATCGTTATTGGTTCTTATGAGAGTTAGTGTGAGGTACTGCCTATGTTAAATATCATTAGTGTGAGGAATTATTAATATTTTCATTAAGCAAAACATAAAATATATTTGGTTCCAGGAACAATGATTTTGGTAGTCCTATTGGTGATAGCATGGGAGTAGTGAGTAGTGGTTTGATGCTTTTATATTTGGTCATTTTATGTTACGAATGTCTCTGTTTCAGTTTGTTATATATGATAGTTTAGATAGAGATCTATTCTCATTATTAGGCATTGTGTCTACCATATGTAGAATATGTTCTTGGGAATTTCTCTAGCTTTTTTTTTTCTTCTATTCATGCCTAATTATATAGAAGGTTGATTGTCACTCTGGAATAATTCATCTTTTGAAATGATAGAATGCTTGCTGTATTGTTGTTTCCATCAAACCAGAAAAAGGGCAATGCAGAATGAAAGAATGTTAGTTTACCTTTGCCATTAGAACACATATATATTCCACGTTTCTAACAAACCAACCTAATCTAATTTAATCTAATCTTTCAATTTTTTTCATTTCTATGACTTGCTTAGGCTTTTTGAAAAACATTGATCTTTCATGACAAGTTGCAACTAGAGGAAAATTGTTTCTTATTCATCACACTTGTTTTCAAGTCAAACTAGAGATGGAACAATGAACTTGGAGTGGCTCGTTTAATTCTCTTGATGTTTGTGGGAAGATTGCCATGCAAGTTGATTGTGCAAGCCATGTGTCAATGTTGGCCAAATTTCGTGCCCATGTTGGCCAAATTTCGTGCCCGCCAAGCAACTAACAGTAGATGCCCTAAAGACCCTATAAAAGTTATCATGTCCCTCTTGTTGATCCCATGAAGCAAGAGAATAATGAATGAAATTGACTTATGTTGTTTCTGATGTTACCGAAAAGGTAACTTGTAAAAGCTCTTTTGTGATTGAGTTTTGTTAGGAGAATAGTCTTTACTGATGCCCCCTTGCACATGGAGAGTTAACACATTGTTCATTGTAAAATTAACACAACAATTCATGGGTATGAGTTTACTTGTCGTTGTTCTTCATGAGTTTTGGGTAGTTAAAGCCATTTTATCTTGATTTTGTTAACAATCTTAAAATTTGTGAGTTATTAGAAAATGTGAGAGTCAACTAAACTCACCTTACTTGCATGCTTCATGTGCAAAGAGAGAAGACATGAGCTTGATATGACCGCTAAGTAAGGATTCATAAAGTATAGAACTCAGCTTATGTGAGTTCTATTGTGATGTCTATATGTAAGAAAAGAACTTGTGTTACTAAGTTTTGTAAAGAAAATATTTCATGGTGATCTCTATACTTCAAACATGCTTTTAAGGTAGCATAAGAGATTGGTATAGGGTGTTAAACTCAGAATTTTGGGGTGCAAGTGTGCAAGCTCACCAACTAATTTATAGCTTGTGATTGTGTTATTGTGTTACTAGAGCTAGATTTTGTAGTTCACTATCAATTTCTATGCACAACATCCTCATACAATGTTTGCAAGCAAATGTTAAATTTAATAGGGCATATACTCAAGTTTGTAAGCTATAAAATGATATCTTGCAAAGTTTGAACTCATTAATAATTATTTCATTTTAAAATATTAGAATGAACTTACTTGTCGAATTGCAAATTATATACACAATTGAGAATTGAAATTGTGATTTCATATCAGAGGTACTTT
Source organism: Gnetum montanum (assembly GCA_015680685.1). NCBI lineage: Eukaryota > Viridiplantae > Streptophyta > Gnetopsida > Gnetales > Gnetaceae > Gnetum > Gnetum montanum. The sequence goes on from MNCI01026824.1 coordinate 3,701, forward strand.
AACAAGAAGCTTAGTAACAATTAGTTTACAAGATAATGAGATATTATTCAATTAGATTTTAATCTTTATTTTTTAATGTATTAAAAAAATTTAAACTTATGGTCTTGTGGCTGGTTCAGTTGTATTATTTAAAAGACCAAAGTTCAATTTACATACTAATATAAAGTTATTTGAGTTACATCACATGCTTAATCATGAGTACAAAGTACCAAAAACAACATGGAAAGGAATAACTTTCCAAATTTAGTGATGTCTAGTAAGTAGAGAGCATCAAAACATTTCAAAAGGGTTTCATATCTACCTTCTATGATTTTATATCAACATTACCATGAAACGATCATGACTTGTAGCCATGTTCTTTTTGTTTCCATTGATGATGATGATAGTGGCACAACTGTGACTTAAAATCTTATCATGGTCCATAATCATGACTTAAAGATTTTTTGTGTTCATCCTACAAGTTATTAGTTCATCATGACTCACAATGAACCAGTGGTTGACAATCATGAGCCTACCATAACTCATGGTATTTCTATCTTGATTATCTCTCCCTATTTTCAAGAAGTTCTTCTATTCGCTGAGTCATTTTAGTTGTCTACCATGTATCAGTACATTTAGGAAAGTCTTTGACCAGAAAAAAAGAAAGAAAGAAAGAAAAAACCACCTATTAGGGTTTATCTCAAGTTGTAGAAAGTAAAGTTTAATACAACTATATAATAAAGATATCAATTCAATTCCTAAGCATAAATTGATTTTTATAATGTGATTTATGATTGATGCTAAAACTAATGCATGGTTGATGTAACTTTTGCTTGTATTGATTTAATATTTTCCACATCTTCAACATCTTCATGTGTTCATAAATTGTTGTGAGAGGCAGTAAGCAATTTCAACTTCAATAGTTTATGGAACACCACTTGAGGTAGTGGCCATCATCATAATATTAGCTCATAGACCACCACTTAAGAAAATGGTCATCTTCATTGACATTAAAAAACCTCCTTATCTTCACAAATTACTGCATGAAGTTGTAGACCATTGTTATCATATTCTTTGTTAGCTCATGAACTACTGCTTGAGGTAGTAAGCCTCTAAAGATCAAATCTCTTATCATGGTTTTATTTTTCTTATCTTTTATTTAGATTATTGTTACTAACATTCTTGATAGTGGTTTGTTATGATTAAGTATGGCCAATTAAATAATTATGATAATAATGACCAACGGTTAAGATTTTATTAATTATGTAATTATTATGATTATCAATTATGATGTAAAGTGATTCTAATCATAGGATTAAGCTTTATCTCTTTCATTAGATACCACATCTTTTCTTGATAGAAGTCTTAGTTTAAGCAATGCAGAAATATTCTTAAACATCCTACTTAGTTTAATATTTTACTTCTCTTAAAATAATATTAAATATTTTTTAGTATGTTCTATGTTTATTTACAAGCTCGTTGTCTTATATGTTAAAATGTGAGTTGTCAATTATGGTTGAAATATCATTATTCTATTCTTTTTTTATTTCAATATTTTATATATGTTTTTAAAACAATTTTGATTTATCTCTTATCTAGTTTGTTTATTGTTGTTGTTTGTTTGTTTTGGTTAATGATAGTTTTACTTTTATTTTTTTCTTCTTTACTTCTTTTCCCATATAACTAGCCATTTTTATTATTTTTAAACTAACCATTACTTGCTACATCTCAATTAGCCATTAACTATAATGCTATTTACTCTCTTTCTAATCCTTGATAAATCAATTGCAAATGATGATAAATTTAGATTCAAAATGTGTAATAAAGAAATAATATCCAAGTTATGGATGGCATAATGAATTCTTATATGTTTTCTTGTAATATAGGTAATTAAATCCCTTACTTTCTAGGGACTAATCTTTTGTGTATATGCAAAGTGCAAAATGAAAGCCTTGGAGTAAGAAGTAGTTGTTTACATAATACACTTTAACCTATACCTAGGCTAGCTAGGCATTACATAAAAGAAAAATATCATACAAAATAAAATGTTAGAAACAAAATAATAAATAAGTGAAAATTAAATAATAACATAATGGAATAAAAAAAATCTAGTGGTGCATAACAAGAGAATTTCTTAGGGAAATTATCGTGAGTGGAAAAATAAAAATAAACCAAAATAAATAAAAGCAATAGCCCTCGAGTACAAACATGCCCTCTTCACTATCATCAATTCTACATAAAAGATCCCTATACATTCATTCCTAATGCCTAAAGAATCATAATTAAATTAATAGTAATATGAAATATATCTAGAAAATATCAAATAGTACATGGATCTTTCTATTGCCGAAAATAAGCAATGTTAATTTGTACAAAACAATGTTCAGTTTGCATATCCAAAGAATTGTAGTCCAAAAGTATCATAGATAGTAAATAAAAAAATAACATGAATAAGTAAATAGTCATAACCTACACCAAAGATAGATAAACACAACAATACTCATTGTATGAACCAATGAGTATTAACTTTCAAACTAGAACTCATGTACCAACAACAACAAAATGTCACATAAATTGTCATACTCTAAAATTTTACATAGATATAATTATTTAATTTAAAGCTATCAAATGCATTTTAGAAATGAAAATGAATTAAATAATATTTATATCTAATTAAAACAAAATGAAACTTTATGCATCATTTCACAAATACACTAGAAACATAGATTCAAACTTAGATTCTAGAAATATGTCTTCCCAAATATAATTTTATTAATGTGCTATCTAAAAACCAAAATACACATAAACCTTAAAAAATCCAAATCAAGAAGTATTGTAATAAATTTTCCTACTTGTAGTGAAGCGCTACTTTCAAAACCCTAATATGACTAAGATCTTCTAGTATGGCTCTAACCCTAAGTGAAGGCATGAGATCAATAATTGAATATAAGAGAAATCTAGAAATGGAAACCTAGAAGGGCAAAAATAGGCAACTTACACAAATCTGGAAAGGTTTTAATGAAGCATCAAAGTGTCATGTCAATGGGCCATCGTTGATGTGGCCTTGTCAAGGAGTCCTCGTAGATGTAGCCCTATCAACATGGTGTTGCCTCGTCGATGTAGCATTTGCTGTGTTTATGGGCCGTGTCGATGTAGCTCCACAATACAATTTATAAATACACGCTTGCCAACTGTGTTTATGAAATGTCTTATCATAGTTGTAGTAGAGCTCTTGTAGTTTTATCATTTGAGAGTTAGAATATTTCTCTGAGTGCCCATAGCAGCAGTCAGAAAGTGCATGGATCTTTATTTGAGCATGGATGTACTTGAGCACACCAGTGTGAATGACAATAATGCAAGCCTTTTAATCAAACCTTGCAGAACTTGGAATAGATTAATGATTTATTTGATTTATTTATGCATTTACTATTTTCATTAATTACATGATTAATTAAGATAAGTAAGACTTTGATTAATTAAGTAATCAAGTTACGGATAGACAACAACACTCAATTTTCCAAATCTCTTCATTTCAACTTAGTTGTGGGGGAGATGCCCATCCATGCTATTTTTCATTTTTTGCAAATTGTTTATTTTACACCTTTTTTGATTTTAATTTTTTTTTCTATTTTACAGCATTTTTTGTTTTGAATCATCATTAATACATTTAAATATTTCTTAAATATTTCACACTTTCTTATATATTTTACTTTATTTTAATATGATTTTCTAATTTTTGTTAATAAATGTGCTTTATGCCAACAGGACATAATGGTGTTGTAGCTATTGCTAATGGTGGTATGTGCTTAATGTTTTGTTTGCTAATGTCTAGTTTCTAGTTTTGAATTTTTGTACCAATGGCTAAGACATGGTTTCTTTTTTATGGAATAGGTAGTGAGTACACATCATCCACCCATCCACAAACTCTATGGTTTTTCTTGTTTTGGAAGTATGAGGTCCCTTCCATTACATAAACCTTTAATAAATTTGTGACCTTGGTGGTTTCTAGAATTATGAAGGATTTAAAGGTTTGCACAAAGTGTGGCATCAAGGGAACTTAATGCTCTTTGTAGTCTTCTACTTACTTCGGTGCACAAGTGTTTTCATAGACTTCTAATTGTTTCATGTCAACCAATAACATGAAGTTGAATAAGTCTTTGCTTGGTGTGGTTTCAATTTGAAAAAAAAATACAAAACAAAAACAAGTCAACAAAAAACAAGAAAAAAAAAGAAACAAAGAAAAAAAAAAGAAGGGAAAAAATAAAAAAAATGGTGGGAATTCAAAGCACACCCCTAGATAAATAAACAGCCTACAAGCACTGGTTATGGGACTAGAAAGACATGTTACCCATGCCTGAAGGTTCCCTCTAACTAAGGTGCTCTTTCACTTCTTGCTTCTCTTTTTTTCTTTTTAAGGAATGGTGGTTGTTCAATGGAAGCACTCTTGTGTCTCAAGGGGATGGATCAGTCTTGGAGTGGCAATGTGAAGTCATTGAAAGTGGTTGGTTTTGGTCTAGACTAAGGATGGATCTTCTCAGGTTATTTAAACATAAATCCATAAGGGACTTCTTATGACCTCAATTTAGAACTCCATTAAACCTTCTCCATCATCCATCCATGCTACCCATAACTCACCTAATTGCTGGTGTCCATGTTCTTGGTTGGTGTCTTTGTCAACGTACTTGAATTCTTTAGTAGAATCTTTTAGGCTTTAGTCCTTACCTTTCATCAACCATTAATTGTCGATGGGGCCCACAGACTCCTTAGGTTGAGGTTATAGAAGGGCAAATAGGGCATTTGCCTACTATGGGGAGAACCCACTTGCATATCTCTTGGTTGGGTTCATTAAGCATCTTATCCTTAGGCATTATTACAATTAGAATCTTTTGTACATCCATCTTTTGCATCTGACCGTGTGCTCCTTTACATATTTTCTTTAATTCACATATTATCCATCAAATTTTTGAATTTTTTGAGCTTTTAAAGATCCTCTTTAATGATTTTATCATATTCTTGGCTTTTCTAGGACTCCATAGACCCCAACTTCATTCAAAAATCCCTTGTATTTTTTGAAATATTCAAGTTTGAAAATTTTGTTTATGGACCTTGTAAATCGGGCCCTATTGATGAAGCCCATGTGTATATGAGGCCTCATATACGCATCCTTGTCGATGCAACACAAAAATACTATATAAATGCATGACTTCCATTAGAAATTTTAACATTTTCTCATAAATGCCAAAGGATTTTTTTGCAGTTTTCAGAGCCCAAAACCTTCTGAGCCCATAACTTCCCAACCATTTGTCTAAATCACTTTGTTCTTCAATCCTATAGCTTCTGGCGGTAAGCTTTTATTTGTGGGGGCCACAAATGTGTTATTTTTAATAGAATTTTTTTTGTCATTTTTATATCTCCCACAAAGGTTTAACTAAGAAATCAACAGTTAAACATTAAATTACAAAAGTTAAACCTTTCCAACGAGCTTTGGTGACACTTATAGTAAAATTTAATTAATAAAATAATCATAAAATAAGCAATTTTCCATGGTTCAATCATCGCCAAGTGTAACTAATTAATGAGATAAGATATCCAATTATTCTAAGTTACATATTATATCTACTAATCCAAGGATGTGTTATGACCATAGATGGCACCAAAAGGCAAAAACATGCAAGAAGGAGAACTGTCTCAACCAAGGAAGAAACGACCTAAAATGGAAAGGGGCCAAGAATAGGCCTAGGAAGAACCAATTGGAACCCATGTCGTGGGACCTCTTAGGGAAGAGGCCAAAGTGGAGTCTATTCATCAAATTCCAAAACAAGTGGCAGCAATAGAACATTCCCACCAGGATGAGGCACTAGCTCAACAAGAAAACCTTGAGGTGACCTTGACAAAAGCCTACCTAAACTAGATCAAATTAAGAAAAGTCCAAAAGATGATTCTCTAGAAGTTGAACTTTGGCTCTTTCTTAGAGCAAGCACCTAAAGAGGTATTGGACCATTTGCAAACCTCTCCCATGTGGCCAATTATCATTTCCAGCAAGGAGTGGTCAGTTCAATAGTCAAGATCAAGGACATTTCAGTGTCCTACTCACTGCAAGCCATTATAGAGGCACTTGGGTTGTCTAAAATTGGGGCAAATCTCATCGAGATTCCAATGCAGGTGAACCCTAGCATGAAAAACAAATGAGTTTAGTGGTGCTATGGTGTCAATCGCAAGGAGTTCGGTGCACTAACATTGGTAGAAAGAATCCACGACAAGATTATAGCCTTTCACCTAAACCCCATGGTGAGGCCGAATAAGATCACTGTCTTTTTTGCCTGTGTGTGTGCTGCTATGAGTGGAAGATTCCCTATCAACCTTCCACAACTAATCTATCTAGAGATAGAGAATTAGTTCAAGGAGAGTGAACGTGGAAGGAGGGTAGTCCCCTTCCCATGCCTCATCAAAAAACTATGTTGAAGGGGAGGAATAGTTTGCTACACTAACAATGCTATTTGATGCACCCCAACTGGTAATTAGGTGGGAATGATGAAGGACAAAACTTCTACAACAACTATCCAAGAAGAGGAGCAGTAGCCACCAACTCCACTTGCCACATAGAAAAATTTACCGGATGTTGCTATAACATCCCAATGGTTGCATGAGTACCAAGAATGGCTCTTGAGCGGGCAAAGAGCATTAAGCAGGCATGAGTGCTGAGTCATCTAAATGAGATGGCCCAAAAAATTAGCCTGATGAGGGGGATGTGGACCCATTTTCTCTACCCAATGAATGTAGTTGTCTATGAGACCAAATCCTAGCACTAGAGAGGTAATGGTATCTTTGTTAGAATAGTAGCAACTTCGAAAGATTTTTGGAAAAATTGTGACCTTCTTGATGCACTTGGAGAAGGGTGAGGAGGCAAAAATATTGGTGATGTAGCACTAGTGGCAAGAAATAGTAGGTAAGGTGGTTGTTAATAGAATCACCAAAATACTCAATGCACCTGTGGCGTCTGTACCAGATGCCACTACACTTAAAGATGTGCAGACGTTCGCAGGGACTATAAGTGGTAGATTAAGTGTAGCATAGCATGAACAACTACTAGACCAACTAGTAGGAATTGGATAACCACTTTTGGATTTCTTTGACCTTTTGGATAATATCACTACAACCCAATCAGAGTTTCTATAGGCAAGGGGCAAGAACATTATTTTGGAAGGGCAAATGGAAACAACCAAGGTGTTGCATGAACGTTTGCCTACAGAAGTTACTGAACTAAGAGCCCAGATTGCCAACCTTGGATATCTCAACCTAGCATTGACAAAAGATGAAGCTCTTGAACAACTTCACACTAGGCTGAAAGGGGTTGAGGATGCAATGGAGATGATGGTGTTCTATCAATCCTTGGCAAAGGCCACCCAACATAAGATTTATAAGGCCTTGGATCTAACCCACCATGAGAATGTGTAGTTAATTATAAAAAATCATTACCTATGAAATCTTAATGTGCATAAATAAGAATTGAATGATTTTATTTATTGATATTAGGAGCAACTAGTTAGAGAAAACACAGAGTTAAGGAGATTGACAACTAAGAATAGAAACCTCTCTATGAAGGAGGTCCATGCCCTTCACCAAAAGATTATAATAGAAGTAGCCACTTGAAAATCAGAGGCTCATAAATTTGAGAGAGTTAAGGATCACTATAAATACTAGGTCAGCCTATAGAAGGAAATAAATGAGAAGCACATTCAAGTAGTAAAGGCAAAGGTAAATGAGACCCTCTAGAAATTCCAACAAGGACACAAATTATGGTAGCCCATCATTGATGGGATTAATCAGTACAATAAAGAAGAAATTCACCTAAAGGAGTTGTAGATAGAGGAAATGACTGAATATATGGAGCTTGCCAATCTTTGGTATGCAAACCTAACTATGTTGGCTACTAGATGACTGTGGTCAGAACTGGAAAAGCAAGTGTTTAGCTAGTACTTATTTTACGAGGTTGAGTTCAAGCACCACAAGGATACCAAGCAAAAGATTGTAGAGGCAAATGTTGGAATCAAGGTTTTTAAGGAAAAATATACCAATCAGAGATCCATTACTAAGAGCCTGGCCAAAGGAATGAATGACTACCAAGAGTTGCAAAATGCAGTTAAGGCATTCGATGTTGAATGTAAACAATTTTTTGCCTAGTTGATAAACATTAAGGAGCTATTCCTAGTAATGCCCTATTTGTGGGATATCCCCATTCCAGGCCACATTAGCGATGTTGCATGGATTGCGAATGATCCAAAAAATAAGGAGGAGAAGGTGAAGGCATTACTAGATGCCGTTTATCTTCCATCAGAGGTAGTAGCTGCAATAGGATAACCACAATCACGTCAGCGACCACATGTGCTTGAAGCTGGTGAAGGTCCTATAGAACCTTAGGAACCTTCACCACCTAGGACTATTTGATCTTCTCAATTATCTTCATGCCATTAGAGGATGTGCTATCCAATTTGAGTATTCATGTCATGGTGTTCAATTTTGTGTCATGAACACCACAAATTTTTGTAATGGATTTGTACACTTGGGCACTTAGTTTTGTTGTCAATTTTGTTGTTAGTTTGTTAAGTCAAGAGTTAATCAATAATCCCATACCTTCCTAATTTTCTAAAGAACATGAGGATGAATTTTCATTTAGTTGTGAGGGTATGATGAAGTGTCAAAGTATCACATCGATGGACCTCCATTGATGTGGCCTTGTTGATAGGTCCCTATTGATGTGGCCCCATCGATGTGGTGTTGCCCCATCGATGGGGCTATGTTGACATAGTGTTTGCTGCATTTATGGGGCTTTGTTGACGCAACTCCACAATAAATTTTATAAATACACACTCACCAGCCATGTTTATGAAAAGTCTTATCATAGTTGTAGTAGAGATTTGTAGGTTTGTCATTTGAGAGTTAGAATATTTCTTTGAGCACCTACAGCAGGAATCAAAAAGTGTACAGATCTTTATTCGAGCACTGATGTACCTGAGCACACTAGTGTAAACAACAATAAAGATGAGCCTTTTGATCAAACCTTGTAGTACTTGGAATAAATTAATGATTTACTTCTACATTTACCATTTTCATTAATTATGTAATTAATTAATATAAGGAATACCTTGATTAATTAACTAATTAAGTGAAATATATTAAACACATAAGTACAACCACTTTGAGCATAACATACAACACTTGGTAATCCCAGTAGTGCTTTACAGTTGGTAACCCAACAATGTTGTATGCATTCAGGATGTGTACGAAAAGTGGGATTGGATGCTTATACTAGGATAGTGAATTATTAATTAGTAATCAGATTAGTTAAATTGGTTAATAAATTAAGTTTAAACTTATTATCAATCGTAGGAAAATAAAATATAAAATAATAAAAATTATGTGCCATAATTACACTTAACCATACAACTAAGTTTCACAAGTGTAGTTGGAAAGACAATGATCATCACGGTTAAATTTCACCTCTTAAAACTAACATATTTAAGAACTTAAGGTTTGTAGAATTTAGCCAAATTGCACATTTATGCTTGTAATTTGTATGGTTGGACGTAGGGTATACTTGCTACTCATTAGGTTTCATAGGTTTGGGCTATGGCTTGCTCTCTTAGTTTAGTAGGTTCTCCTCTTTGGTTTTGTCTTCAAGGTATCACCAATGTAATTGGATGGTTTCCAATGGAAGAGTTGCCATGTATTTATACTCGTAAGGGTATGGTAGGGTTTAATTAATGGGTAATGCCCATGGATGAATAAATCCCAAAAATTACATGCAGGCAAAAATTAAAAATAAAATACATACTTCTTTTAAAAATAATCTATTTCCAAGATTGAATCTCCAATTACTTAATTATTGATGTGTACGTCACAAAAGCTATAAGTTATGTAAGAACTAGGGTTTGAATCTCTATGTCATCTAGAGGGTACAATTTTATTCTCCTACTCTATACCAAATAAATATATATAAAGTAGGCAAGAAATAAACAAAGATCTAGCTTATCATAAAGGCAAATGAAGAAAATGAACTCATATAGCTAACCCCATTTTGTTGGGACAAGGCTTAAATGATGATGAACTAAGTATATAAACTATAAATCAAGCATACAAACACATAAAAATTATAGTATATTACATGTTTTGAAGGGATTGCGGGGGAATATTGAACCCTAAAAAATGAATAATAACATTTTAAAAAAGTAGAGTACATTAGATCATTGAACAATGAGGTGTTAACCTAGTGGTATGGGTCTTATCCTGGTAACCCTAGGTTACAAGTTTTGTTCTACTAGGTAGAACTAAGTTATAAACTTCTATAAATCTTGGGGTGTACCTATATCTCAACTATTTTGGGTTCCAAAAACCCTTAAGAAAAAAGTCAAATGGTATAGTATACCACATGTTTGATGTAGAATCCCATATGTTAATGAACCATCTAATACCTGATACTTTCTTACTCAAAATTTCAAGAAGGGTTAATATATATATGCTTTATAAAAATAAAATTAATTAAAATAAGACCTTCATAAAAGATCCACATATACTATAGTTTAATTGTAAGACTCTTGATTTGAAAGTTCCATGTCATGGATTCAATTTTAGTGGGTAATGTTAAGTTATAAAGTTTTAATTGGACTATATATCTTGAGGTGTATCTATATTACAATTATTTCAAGTTCTAGCACCTCCCATCTCTATATAGTATAGCTAAATATTAGAATTAAACCTAAAAATTAACAAAAGTACTAGTACAATCATAAAACATGCTGAGCTAAGGCATAAACACAAGTATAGGCTAGTCAAAAAATTCATCAAGGGTTCAAGTCACAAGACATATCAATAATTACATTTTCCACTTCTTGTTCCCTTTTTCTAGCTCTTGGCCTACCCTCCACCATCCCTTTCCATCCTCTTTTAAGAATCTTTCAAAGATCTCAGGATGAGTGGTTTACAAATCCTTCTTTACTTTTTAGGTTACTTCTTGTGTATCATTACTATAAGAATAATCTTGCTTCTTATTCTCTTTTTCATCTTGTCAATAATTTTAACTGGTCATTCTATGTAACTGACACTAAGTTAAAGTTTCACATCCTATCATTCTTACCAATGGCTTAAGTCTAAAAGTTACTTCCTAAACATAAAAAGATGAATTGCATCATGAATTAACTACAAGTGAGGTAGAAGATTAATACAATATGCAGGGTCTCCATCTTTTTCACCATAAAAAAGAGACCAATATAACATGGTGTTAACTTCTTTTTTCTACCAAATCTCATAACTTCTTTTAGATGCCAAACTTTAAAAAATACCTAATCTCTAATATTGAATTCTAAAGGTCTTCTTTTGTTGTTAGAACACTTGGTGAATTTATCTTGTGCTATTTTTAAGCTATCTCTAACAATCTTAATTTTTTCTATAGTTTTTTTTAATGATGTATATTATGGTCTCCTATCCATCTTCTATATCATTCCAAGATAAATATGTATAGTAAGGTGTACCATACAATATTTTCTATGGCATTTCCTTTAAATTATCTTGGTAACTATGGTTGGAAGAAAAGTTTATTAAAAGTAGAACTCTATCCCAACTATCTTTGTAGTATAAAATACAAGCCATGAACATATCCTCCATAGTTCAATTTATTCTCTCTATATAATCATATGTCTACTAGTAATAGGATAAATTGATATTTAACTTTGTCAATAAACTCTTGTAAAAACCTTTCTAAATTCTAGAAGTAAACTTTACATCCTTATTTCAAACAATCTTATTTGGAAGACCATGAAACCTAATAAATTTAGAAAGATAGCTATACTATCTCTTGAACATTGGTTGATGCCTTTGTAGTTAAGAAATGAGAATGTTTGATAAAAAAATCTACAACCATAAGGATAGAGTCCTTCCCACTCTTAGTAGGAGGTAATCCTATGATGAAATCCATGCCAATGAATTTTTACTTTCACTCTAAAATGATGTGAGGATAAAGATGACATGCTAATAAATCAAATACTTAGCGACAAGCTCACCCACATCATTCTTCATGTTGGAGCACAAATAAGATTTCCTAACATTTTGATACATCTTATTACTACTAGAATGGATCTGATACTTAAGTGAGCTTTCTCAAGTAGCTTTTATCATATGGACACTGAAAGATACACTCTACTCTTAAAATTAAACAAGCTTGAATTATCCATCAAGAATAAATAATTTTCTATTGAGAGAGATGTAACCTTTTCCAAGTACCAAGAATCTGAAAATTATTGAGAGGTAATCTTATCCCTTATGGTAGATAAGATAGTAAGGTTGAAGAGTTTTCTAGCTATTCTACTTAGTGCATCTACAACTATGCTATCCTTCCAAGAGTGATATTGAATTATGAAGTTGAAATCAGTCAACAAATTAACCTAACTCCTCTACCTCATGTTTAGGTTTGGATGAAACTCATCACATAGTACTTTTAAGCAAGGGTAATCAAAGATTTGTTACCTTGTCATTTTGTCTGTTGAGTGTAGGGTTTTTTTTGTCAGAAGTGAGAATCGATAGGTGAGATTTAACAACGATGGCTGGAATGAATGGGTCCATGAGCAAACATGTAGCAATGAAGGAAGTAGAGGAAGTAGAATAAATTGTTCTATCAAGATTGCTAAATCCCTTTAAAAGGGAGTCATTAGCTAAAATCCCTAGGTACCACATTCTTCTTAGCATTTTACCTTGTTTTGGATAGTGAAGGCCCTATCGTATTTTGTTTTCCTAGCTCATTATGCCGACATTTTTGTCTTTTGGCCATAATAAGCTAGCACTTTTTTTGGTTTTTGCCAAGATAGGAGAAAAATTTCATTTTTTCTAGCTTTGTGTGTCAACATTTTTGCTGTTTTGTGTTTTGAGAGCAGCATTTTTTAATTTTCCACAGTCTTGGGGACTAGCGCTTTGCAATTTTCTTGGTCCTAAGGCTAGTGTTTTTTCATTCCTCTACTTGGAAGAGGTAGCGTAGTAGGGTTTAACATATCTATAAGGAAACTTTTTTAGCTTTTCTTACCTAGATGATAGCGTATCTCAATTTTTCATGCTTGAGGAAGGTAGAATTTTTGGTTTTTCTTACTTGAATGATAATGTATTTGGCTTTTCTTGGTTTTGAGGACTAACATTTGGTAGTATTTTTGGCATGGTAGGCCAACGTTTCTCATTCCTAATATTGGGAAGACAATGTATTCATGTTTTTAAAGCTTTCTAGAGTTAGTATTTTTGTTTTTGGTAAGGATCAAGAACTTAGAAGGGGAGTGAATAAGTTTTCCAAATTGCAAGCAACACCTGTTACATAAAACACAAGAATTTCATGATTTCCCAACTTGGGTACTTCACACTTGGAGGGTAGATTCCTTGCATACCTTTAGAACTTGTTTCTTTAGAAATGTGGTTTGAAGGGCACCACACCCTGTACAACCACTAAGCTCTATACTAGAATGTTTCATCATTGCAAAACCACTCAACCTTGCAAGGTCCCAACAAGCTTAGTATGTGGTTTTAAGAATCCCATAGCCTTTACAAAATTGAGCTCCACTCTAGAGTGTTTTGATGCTTCAAAACTAGTCAATCCCACATGGATCTCAACAAGCTCAATACAGATGTTTTCTTGCAAGAAGCAGATCAACCCCTCAAGATAGCAAGCAAGGAAAAAGAATCACAAGGAGAGAGCGCAATTGAATTTAGAAGATCCTTATACAATGAAGCATAGTTTCATAACAAATCAAATAAATGTTGTGATAATTCATGTACACAATTATAACAACATAAGATAGACAATGATTACTTTAATTTTGATAATGCTTACATAATATCCAAGAGTTTGAAGTCTACTTATAGCATTGAAGTTTTTGAAAACACCTTGGAATTCATGCAACGACTATTGAACAACTACTGTAGAAATATCCTTTGAGATTGGGACATTTTTTTGAAATTAGCTTCAACTCTAGGAATACATCTCCTTTCAAGATGGGACATCTTTGGGGAGACATCTTCTTTGAAAAGGAGATGTATCCTTTTTTTGGGAGATGTCTTCTTGTGATAGACTTCCTCTTGGCCAAGACATCTTCTATTCCTTGGAGATGTCTTCTCACATTTTGAGCTTTGATTCATGAGGATTTCTCTTGTTGATTTAGCTTTCTCTCAATCCCTAAATCATCTTCATTTAGCTTGTTGTTATTGTACTTGTCCATGATCTCATCTTGTCCATGAAGTACCATGCTTTCTTGAGTCCTTGTTCATGATGTGGAGTTCTTGCTTTTGTCCTATACATATAGCATCCTTTGTTCTCCATTTTCCTTAAGGTTTTAGCATACCAAAATGTCAACAATCTCCCCCTTTTTGGTGATGTCCAAAACTTAAGAAAATGGGTTAGTAGTCTCCTGAATTCATCTAGTCATATAGTTTCAATATTGCTCAAAACTCACATAAAAATTACTATAAGCATAAATGATGTCCATGATAGCATAATGAGTTTGATCTATATATATGATTATTAGTATAACCACATCATAATATCAATAATAATCAATTTGATCTATATATCTGATTGTCAGTATAACCACATCATAATATCAATAATAATATCAAATTCTCCCCCTTTTTGGACATCATCAAAAAGGAGTGGAGTACAGCAACAAGATAGACCAAAGGAATGTATAATTTTCGTCCAAGTAGTGTTGTATAATAGAATTTAAAACCAAAGGTTGATGTCTAAATTTTAGCCCTTAAAGAGCAAGTAACCTATCTTTAAACCAATAAGCCATTAGTAGCAAAAACCCAATATCTCATGATTTTATAATCATCCAATCTCTCCTTCTTTTGAAACATCAATAGAAGGATAAGACATAGAAATTCTATGACAAGGAGAGAATATACATGCATATCCAACAAGAAAGAGTAAACCTATATAACTTCTCATGCTAAATCTCTCAAGAATAATGAAACATATCCTTAACAAGATGTCTATAAAGAAATTTTCAATACCATACATCACACGGGGAAATATCCAAAAAATATCTTGACCAAAATTAACTCATACTTTTACCTTGGATACTTTTTCATACTCTAAAAATAATAATCCTCTTCTTGCTCATTTTTAGTTGAGTGTGTTGGAGTGGAAAGTCTTGTTGCTTTAATATCTTTGGGTAAGAGTCTCAAAAGACCCCCCCCACATGGATGGCCTATAGTTGATAATTGTTGATGAGGTATAAGCTCTCCTTGCATCTATGCTTGTATTTTGTAGAAACCAAAAATGTCAGAGGTTGGAACGGTACACCGAGAGGTTCACGGTCATACAACTTTGATCTCGCATCTGCATGAGGGCCTATTGGAAATAGAGACAAGTGCCTTGAATGGTCTTGTCAATCGAATTGGGACTTATGGGGTGTTATGCCAAAATAAATGCTAAGGGTTTGCATAGTATTTGCAGCATCCACGATGTCAACTAGGGTGAGCGTAGTTGAGGTTTTTGGTGCAAAACAAAGGTGCAAATGTGCGAGTACATGCAGAAAATGGAGAAAAATGCAAGTAAAATGCTAGAATGTGAGGAAAAATGCCAAAAATGCATAGGGAGTTAGTGAGAGAGAAATTGGCACCACCCCAAATGGGGGAAAGTGTAATGAATTGCAAAGAAAGGTAAGGAGGTACGTAGTGTACAAATAGGCATAGTAGGTAGCGTAGTCATAGTCTTAAGGTGTTTAGGCTACGAAAACTAATGTCTGCCATGAAGTTTAAGCCTATCAGGTTGGTTGCGATGGTGTCTTACAAGCTACGGTGGTCTGAGGTATGCTGAGTAGTGTGCAACGGTGTTGTGGTGGTGTGCAATGATGTTGCCAAAATTCCAAGTATGCTCGAATGTCAAAGTGCTTAGAATGCAAATTTTGCTAGATGAATGCTTCAAATCTAAACCTTGCTTTAGATTTTTCAACCTATAAAATGTTGTGTGCTGGGGTATATATAGGCCTAAGGTTAGTGTGAATTATAGATTGGCTACCATGTGGCAAAGGGGTTGTTGGGACTATGCTAGCCCCAAATATGCTCCCACTAAAGTAAATGGTGTTTTGCTGGTGTGCTTCAATGGACCTCGTGAAATTGCTAGACTGTGACTACATTGCCAATACTGCATGTGCGAGTGCCAATAGACTGCAATGTACTTACAAATAATGCAAAATAGTGTAGTTTTGTAGTCTACGCTCTAGGACTACGTTATCCACTCTCTTAAGTGGTGTTTAAGTGTAGGTACAATTTGGGGCCAAATGGGGGATGCCAAAGAAGTGAAAATTGCTGATCTTGCTTGCCAAAGGAATGGTGGAGCTAATATGAAGGTTGGTACCATGCTCTGGAGGCTTCCGAAGGTAATTTTGTATGACTACGTTGACTACACTCTAGAGCATAGTCCCAATAGTTAGCCAAATTTTGCAAAAGTGTGTTCCAGTGCTGACTACACTCTAGAGCGTAGTTCAGACAGTGAGAGTGTAGCCTTGACACTTAGAAAAATCTAGAAAGACTGATGTCTTTCTGCAGACTATGATGACTATGCTCTAGAGCATAGTAGGAAGCTTAGTCTTAGAAGTTAGAAAATTTGCCAAATTTTTTCTTGCATGCCAAGTAGGCTTGATAGCTTCTGGCTTGATACTTGGGCAAACTTGCAAAACACTGGTCATTTTTGTGCTGCTACATTGACTATGCTCTGAAGCATAGTCCTAGCAGTGGGGAGTGTAGGCCCTACACTTAGAAAACTTTTCCTTGAGTTGACACTTAGGCAAATTGGTAGTCAAGACCTAGTGGCCCAAATTTGGTGGTGTTTCATATTTCTTTTTAGTTTCTTTGATCATAATGTATCTATTGTAGAGAGACTGGTATTCTCCTCTTGAGCCTTTTAGGATCTTCATGTTTCATAGAAATTCTAAGATTAAGTAGAGACTTTTGAAAGAAAGGCCTTTCATTAGTAGTATCTTATGATAAAGATAGCAAATAATTCATATGCTCAAGGAATTTCTTTATTTTCTTAGAAGATACATGAATTACATTAATGGTACAAGTTTAAATGCTTCAATTATCAAAATTTTTTTAAAAGAAATTGGAGTTTATGATTTCAAAGGGAAGAAATGATGCCATATCACAAGACATATAATGAAAGTTCAACAAAAAGCTTTTGGTCCATGAATTACATGTAAGGGTTTTAAACCACTTGAAACCAATACATTCTAGTTAAGAATCCAAAAGATGATGTTTCAATAAAAACTTTAAAAGTAGCACAAGCTTCATTCAACCATAAAAATAAACTAATCAAGTTATTTTACATGACATCATGCTCATATATTTAAAAAAGATAGCATAATCAAATATTCACAGATGATAGCATTTTATCTGGCAATCAAATATTCCAATAATGGCCCACTAATATCAAATATCTCCTCCTATAGATGAGCTTATGTTAACATTTGAAGAACCTGGAGCTAATTTTCCATAGTCTTAATAATTAAAAAAAATGTAAGCACATATCAAAACAAATTTGTCTTTCTTGATCATTCAAATGTCCTTTTCCTTACAATTTTTCTACAAAGCATGGTCCAAATTAGTGGCATCTTATGATAAACATCCATTCTAGATAATCAGATGTAGATTTTTCTTTTAAGAATAAGTCTTTTTTTTTAAAGAATATATGAGAAATTTCAAGGTTCAAGAGACAACACAAAAGATATTCATATAATTGTGTTTTTTACAAATAAAGATATATGCCCTTATAAAAAATAAAGCATTTAAAAAATGACATAATTTCTAGCAAGCAAGGAATTAGAAACTTACCATAACTTACCTTACTTGCAATTGAGATGCTAAAGAGTAATGAAGTTTGAGATGAGGTCCTCTATCATGGAGTACTTCCTTACCTTTTAAATCTCTTTCATCATTTCCTTTGCATGATGGACAAGGTTGTTAATGTTCATTATGATGAAAGAATTTTTGATCACCTTTTGTATCATCCATCTTTTTGAGGAATTTTCCAATTTCCCACTCATCTTCATTTCTAGTTGTTGCTTCCTACAAAATATCCTTACTAGGAACTTTTTGGCAAGACTAAGCATCAATGCTATTTGAATCAACACGAGGATAATCAAAGGTTTGTTTTATTCCACAATTTTTATAGATGAATAAAGTATTCTCCTCATGAATAGGATTATCCAACTTGATTATGCTTGAGTTGGAGCTTGTATCATCTTGTAAGAATTTTTCAAAATCTTCATCCCTAGGCTATTTTTCATGAACCTCTCCTTCTTGAAAAGGTCTAGTTTCTTCATCTAAAGGATTTATTTGTTGAATCTCAACCTTTATGTCTAATATTTCTCCTTTTAGTTTGGTGTGAATTGCATAAAAGTTTACATTCATGTATTTCTTTACCTTCTTAAATAGGTAATGCAGAATGAGAATTTCTTCTTATAATTCACTATACCTTACATCATACTTACCTCTTGGTTCATTAGTAACTTGTAGTAAATTTTCATTTGCAAGTGCCATGCATATGAGTTGAGAATATTTTGTAGATTTATCTAATACTTCTTCACTTTGCTCACCATCATCCTAGCTAGTGTAGAAGTTGGTATTTTTCATTTCCATATGTCTCTTTTCGTTGCAACCTATCCTTGCTAGAATATTTGGAGGCCACATGGTCTCTTCCTCTACAAACTCAACATTCTATTTAAAAAGCATCAAAATTAGAATTTGAAAAATTCTTACCTCATTCCTTACCTGTAGAATTAGATTGACTGGATCCTTGTTGATTGAAGCTCTTTCCTTTTCTTGCAAGTAGCCATTGGACTCTTCTTGGAAGAAGAGATATCTCCTTTTCTGGTGTGAGTGTTTGAATCATTTTTTTGTCACATCACTATCTAGCAAGTCTTTACCTATACCCCTAATTGCTACAACTAGATCATTAGCCCTAGAAAAATAAATTTGTTTTCACCTTCTCTCATTCTAGGTTTTTCATACTTACTTTGCAAAACCAAAAGTTTAGATTATTTAACTATGGATGTGCCCTCATAGGTAGCTTCTAATGTTTCCCAAATTTCTTTAGTAGTTTTACAATCAGCTACCCTAGTAAATTTAGACTTATTTAATGCACAATATAAATAATTTTTTGCTTTTGAATTGTACATGAACTTATATTTTTCTTTTGATGTCCACTTGCTTTATGATTTGAGGGCCTTTGTTGCACTATCAATTGGTGGTGTATCCTTGCCTTCTAGTAGGAAAAATTGAACCCATCAAACATAGGCGGCTTGGTGTATGATGCTTCCTCTATAGTTCACTCTTGAATGTTAATGTTGAATGCAAGAGTACTAGTCTCCAATACCACTTGAGGATCAAGAACTTAAAAAGGGTGGAATGGGGGATGAATACATTCCCCAAATTTCAAGCAACACCCGTTACAAAAAACACAAGAATTAAGTGGTTCCCCAACTTTGGTACTCCACACTCGGAGGGTAGATTCCTTACACACCTCCAGAGTTTGTTTCTTCAAAAATGTGGTTTGAAGGACATCACACCTTGTACATGCATTGAAATTCACACTAGAGTGTTTTATTGTTGTGAAACCACTCAACCATGCAAGATCCCAACAAGCTCAGTATGTGGTTTCAAGAATCCCACAACCTTTACAAAATTGTGCTATGCTTTGGAATTTTTTGACGCTGCAAAACCACTCAATCCTACATGGATCCTAAAAAGCTCAATATAGATTTATTCTTGCAAGAAGCACATCAACACCTTAGGGTAGCAAGAAAAGAAAAAGAATCATAAGAGGAGAGTGTAACTGAGTTTACAAGATCCTTGTACAATGAAGCATAGTTCCACAACAAATCTAAAAAATGGTGTGAAAATTCAAGTACACAAGTATAATAGCATAAGATAGATAATGATTACTTTGATGTTGAAAATTATTGCATAATACCCAAGAGTTTGAAGTCTACTTATAGTATTGAAGTTTCCAAAAACACCTCAAAGTTCATGTAATGGCTCTAATGACTAGTGTAGATGTCTCCTTCAAGATTAGGATGTCTCTCTGAAATTAGATTCAACTTTGGGGAGACACCTCCTTTTAGGATGGAATGTCTTTGGGGAGATGTCTTCTATGAAAAAGAGATGTCTCCTATTTTTGGGAGACATCTTCTTGTGATGGACTTCCTCTTGGCCAAGATGTCCTATGTTCCTTGGAGACGTCTTCTCAACTTTTGAGCTCTGGTTCCTAAGGCTTTCTCTTGTTGATATAACTTCCTCTCAATCCCTGGAGCATTTTATTTAGCTTATAGTCATCGTACTTGTCCATGCTCCCATCTAGCCCATGAAGTGCCATGATTCCTTGAGTCCTTGTCCATGATGTGGAGTTCTTGCTTTTATCTTGTACATACAACATCCACGACAAACATCCTTTGTTCTCCATTTTACTTAAGGTTTTGGCATACCAAAAGGTCAACATTTGGGTCCTTGGACAGTAGAATATTTCATACTTTGGCTTAGAGAAGTTGACATTTTTATAATTCTTAGCCTTGGACGCCAACATTTCTGCCATCCTTGTCCTAGGACAGGAAACATTTTTTCATTCCTTCCTTAGCAAGTAAGCATTTCTTTTATTTTTTGGGGTGATAGGAGCCATGTATTTTTTTCCATGCTTTGGAAAATCCAACATTTTTTGGTTTCTTGCCTTGAAGGTAGCATATTCCTCTCCTAGCTTGGAAGAGAGCGTTTTCACCATTTTAGACCTTAGAGGCCAACGTTTTTGCCATTTTAACTTAAAATGCCAATGTATTTTTCCTCTTAATTCCATCATTTTTTTCATCTCTAGGTTAGTAGAGGAACATTTTTATTAGGGACTAGAATTTTTGCTTTCCTTATCTTGGACAAGGTACCATATTTGGTTTTGAGCCTTACAGACCAATGTATTTCTAGTTTTAGCATGGGGAGGAGTAGTGTTTTTGTTTTCTAGCTTAGGAAACCTTAGTGGTTTGAATCCTGTCTCGTACAAACTAAATGTTTTTGTTTGTTTTTGGCCTAGAAAGGCTGCAACATTTTATTTTTCATCTACGGAAAGGCTATCAATTTGCAGGTTTTCTAGCTTGGAAGCTAATGTATTATGTTTTTCCTCTTAATAGAGGTAGTGTATTAGGTTTTCAAGACTTGAAATATTTAGCATATTTTCTATTCCTTGAACTAGAAAGCCAACATTCTCTACTTCCTAGTCCCTACAAGCCCCACCATTTTAGTTCTGGTTGCACTTGTTTGTCTAAGTCTCAGTGATATGGATTCCCAAGCTTCTTTGCCTAGCATCTATTCATCAAAATGTTCAAGCTCATTCAAGCTTTGTTTATGTTATTTTCATTTTTTTGGCTAAGTATTATTCAAGTTGTACTCAAAGCTTGGCTTCTCTACATCTATGTTTCCTCATATTAACATTGTCAATTTTCTCTTTTATGTTATTTTATGTTTTTATAGTTATCATTCCATGTTCTAATGGTTGGTCTATTTTGTTTACAAGCGTATGCTAAAGTGTATCCTTGTTATCATAGAAATGGTGGACATCCTACGCTCCATGGTAATAAATTTTGAAAGTAGTTTCATGCCTGACATGATGCTTCATTAAAGATCTCATGTCTTGTTTAGGCTTGGGGCCAAGGAGTTTTTATTGTACTTACTACAAAACTTTAGTGTGATGTTGTGGTCATACTTGGTTGTAGACGTCTCTATTGTGATTGTAGAGATGATACTGGTAGGATCCTTGAACTATATTTTATAACATATTCAAGATGATTTGAAGGCTCACATGGAATTAGATCACCATGGGATTGCATATTCAGTAGGGATATGATAGTTGTCTCACATTTGGAAGCATCTTGCATACTATTAGTTTATTACGGATAACACTCTATTGTTGGATCATAGGCTAATGAATTTATTCCAAAACCATTCCAAAAATGTCTACATGTTAGATGGGTAAGTTTTCATGTGATTTGAAATGTTAATATTTGCTTTTGAAATCACTTGTTTGACTAGATTTGTGTGCTTTTATAGGTTTCATGTTCATAGGAGAGGGCTAGTTGCAAATGATCAGACTTTGTCTCTAGCTTGTATGACCTTAGCAGAGTTTGCTTAAGGGGACAATATTAGAGTACATGTGATAAACTAGCTTGGTGTAGAGTTTATGAGGTATAAGATGTGCTAGTTACAAGAGCATCAATGGTGCATGACTATGAAATGCATCCATGAGTTTTCGAATCTCCCAAACTATGACATACGGGTACTAATCCAACATAAAGCTTTGGCCTTGCCTACTAAATTGAGTAAGTGAAATTATTATTATTATTTTTACTTATTTTTTAAAGATCAACATTGTTAGTATATGGTTTCAATAAGCTAACTAAATTTTATCTCAAATAGATTTTGTGAGGAAGTCTGCCATCAACATGGTTAGTTCTAGTTGAATTGAAGAGAAAATACTTCTCAAATGTGGTGAGGTGGACAAGGCTCAAGAGTGGTTGTCCAACAAAGCTTTAGCAAACATCCACCAGAGGATATTGGATATAGGCTTGTTCGATTTATTTATGTTTTCTAGTCCCACTGTTTTAGATACAGAGATGCTAAACTTGATTAACTTGTTCAACGAAGTTGCCATAGAGTTTCACACTTATGTTCATGGCTTTCCAGTGTTCTTAATTGTTGATAAGGAGTTATTCCACAACTTTTTTTGGGTCCCTAGAAAATAGATCAAGATGGTAGAAAAAGGAGGGGAGGACTCAAACCATAGGGAGACCTTGGAAGCTTGGCTGAAATCTCCTTTTGGTGTAACATTATCCTTGAAGAATTGTGGGATCGAGGAGGTCAATGAATTATATCTTAATTTCATTCAAGGGTATTTACCATGCTACTATCATAGAAGAAAATCATTGGGTTGCAGTAG
The DNA here is from genome assembly GCA_015680685.1 of Gnetum montanum. NCBI lineage: Eukaryota > Viridiplantae > Streptophyta > Gnetopsida > Gnetales > Gnetaceae > Gnetum > Gnetum montanum. The sequence continues at coordinate 26,679 of MNCI01026824.1, forward strand.
GTTTGAATGGTAAGAAAGGTGATAACAAATGAGACTAGATTTGACTGGACCAAAATCTTCGTCATAGGGCTTTGTGTTGAAATCCAAAAGATTGGTAAGAAAATTACCTTCATGTATCACCTACACTTCACATTTTTCAATGCATATTTGAGGAGATTTGTAGAGTTCTTGATGATGAGGTTTAATGGGAACTGGGTGGAACGTGACATGTTCCAACTTTCCCAACCTTGGGCTTAATACTTTACTAATTCCATTCACATCCAAGGTCCTCCTATTGAAACATTGGTGAATGATTGTCTGTAACTAGTAAAGACATTAGTGATAGATGTAGATGTTCCTTGGACAACATGGGTTTTGAGCCTATGATGACTAGAAGCCAAGTAGAGAGGACCAAGAGGTTACACATAGAGGTTGAGGAAGCTACTAGGGAATGAATAAAACATCATAGGATTGAAGCAAATGTTTAAATTCGAAGTAAATAAGAGACTCAAACCAAGTTGGGGATAGGAATCAAGAAGGCCCAACAAGTTTTGGATGGTAAATATGTGTATTTTTGATTTTTTTTCATTTAATTAATTATTGGATGAATTTTTTAGTAATTATTATATTTTTTTTATTTATGGATTTATGTGTGGATAACTAGCAAGAAGTAGCGGCTAAGGTTGCAACAGAGGTAGAATAACAATGCAAGAAGGAAGAGGAGTAGATGGTCAAGAAAGCAAATGATGCTCTAACATCTATATTTCTATATGATCTTTAATGAGTTTTGGTCTATTGTGTTGATTGGGCCTCATCAATGCAGTCTAGTGCATCGACTGGGCCCCATCGATGAGGCCCTATTGACGTAGTCTATTACATCAATGTGACCCCATCAATGTAGGGGTATATCCTAGTCTATAACTACATGCTCACTAGCTGTATTTATGGCATCAATTTTGAAAGTAGTAGTAGAGCTCTTGTAGTGTGTCTATTTGAAAGTTAGAATATTTTTCTTGAGTGCTCGTAGCAAGAGTCATTGAGTGTATGGATCATTATTCAAGAATTTTTGTACTAGAGCATGACAGTGTGTGCAATAATAAAGATGAAGTTCTTGATAAATATTGAAGCATTTTGGATAGCTTAAATATTTTATTTATGCATTTAATGTTTTCAATTATTTATTCAATGTTTTCTCATAATTAAGCTAATGAAGTAATTAAGCAAGATAAAATAGATAGATTAAACACATAAGTACGACCACTTTGAGTGTAACACGTATTCGCTTGGTAATCCCAACAGTGTTATTGCTTGGTACACCTAGTAGCGTAGTGCTTGGTAACCCAGCAATGGATACATGGGTTCAGGATGTGTGTAGAAAGTGGGACCAGATGCTTATGTTAGGACTACTTAGATACTAGTTAATTAGTTAATCCAATTACTTTTTCTCTCTTTAAATACCAAAATCATAAAATATAAAATGATAAAAATCAGATGCCTTCATTACACTTAACCATACTGGTGTATGTTACAAGTGTAATTGGGAAGAAAATGAATGACCTTAAGGCAAGGTTCACTTCCTAGAAGGTTAGTGTGTCAAAATTTATAAAGTCCATGGAATTTGATTGGATCACACATGAATGCTTTGTGATTCAATTGGTTGGACATAGGGGTACCTTGCCACTCATCATTGGCATCATTGCTAGAAATTTTTTTTGTTAAATGTGCGCTATCTAGGATGAGTGAATACTATTAATATCATTGGATGAACTCAAAGTCAACATCACTCTCAAACGACATATAACTACTAAGCACACTGATAATTTTATTTGTTTTGCAAAATGTCTTTTTCTCATAGGTGTGAAGATGTCAAACTTTTGGTCCCATAGGGCTACAAAGTGGTATATAATCATCCAAATGAGTATGTACTAGACTTCACCTTCATCCTGCATTAGGATGAATAGCTATAATGGCGTGATATGGAGGGTAAAATCATCTTGCCTATTGATCGATCTATACTCGGGATGCTGTTTCAAACTCTTAAGAAGTTGGGCATTCTAGATCTTCATGAGGAATACGTTGTGAATGGTTATGACACTTGGGACCACCATCTCATTTAAACACAACATAAGTGAGATCAACATTAGGAGAAGCACCATGAGGCTATGAAGGAGAAACATTTCACTAATTCCCTATTCCTACTAGATCAAGATGACAAAGAGGATCCTCCCTTTGAAGGTTCTCAACATGAAGATTCTCTACCCCCTATTGTTGGTAATGAGGATGTGACCCTGAACCCACTATCAACTATTCATAAACCAACTTTAGGAAAATGTGATAGCCAAGGTAGGGACTAGGGTAAACATCACAATATTAAGGGATTTAAGGATGGAGGTCATAATGAGTGAAAAAGTGGTGGTAGACACCACAGTGGTGATGGTGGTCCACCTTCCTCTCCATCATCTTCATCTGATTCCAAACATTCCTCTTCATCTACGAGTTCTCATAGAAGCCACTATCAAAATAATCATGATGAAGGTTACTAACAAGACAACAATGATTATCAAGGCCATCAAGAATCTAGAGGTGATAGAAACCATCATTCATTTCAATGACATAATCATGATGATGAACCTTTGTTGGTAACTAGAAGTATGCTAAACATTGCAGAGGTAGTTATAATTCCAACCAAACATATGAAAGAAAATCAGATCAAGCACTTAGACATGAATAATATTTCACGATTTGAAGAGAATATAATACTAATATGTAGAATCATCTATAAGCTTTCCATGATCCCTATGCCTTATAGAACATTGAAAATGACTAGCAAAAACTCAAGCTCTTCCCTAGGGCACTCATTAAGAAGGTTGAGAGTTGGTATCGATCCTTGGAACTAGAATCCATTTGTTGATGTAGTATCATGTTAGAGCTATTTAATGACAAATACTAGATGTACTCCAAAGTGCTTAATCTAAGGAGGCAAATCCAATGCTAGAAATAGGGAACACATGAACCCTTGGATGCTACCATGGGTAGATACTATTCACTCTTCCATTGATGCCCTAGCCATGGTTATTCTTAGAGGGAACAACTTCACCACATCATAGATGGGCTTAGAGCAGAAACTAGAAGAACTTTTTGGGTGTATGCCCAAGGGAGACTATTTGAACTAAGAGATCATCAGATCCATAGGTTGATAGAGTAGGTAGCAAAAGAAGAAGGCAATTTGTGTAAGAGGGAAATGGTATAAGAGGATAATAAGATCCCTTCCATTAGGAAATGGAAGGTTTGATTTTGTGGTGAGGAGGAGTCACCACTCAATGAAGTGGTGAACAAGAAAACCTTGCCCATTCAAAAATCTAATTTTGATATTTCAACAAAGGTTAATAAATTATTGGACTCTTTGGATGAAAAATTCCAAACTGCTATGAAGCTTGTTCAAGAATCCAAAGAGAAAAATAGTAATCGTAACCATAGGAGGTAAAAGGAAGCTGAATGTGCCTACCAAAGAGGTAAGGGAAAAGCTGCTATCGTAGAGGAAGTTGTGGAAATTGACTCTGATGATGAAACTGGATGTGACATCTGTTAATACAAACATTAAAAGGGGTGTTGCCCTATGGTGTCACACTTACAAGAGTTTGGTGTACACATTGAATCCTCGACTAATGTGTAGGCAAGCACCTAGATGATTACCTTATCCTTAGGACAATCTACAGTAGTTCCACCAGCAACAATAGGCTTATTACCCAAGTGGAGCTCCACCACAACCATATGAACAATACCAATAGTGGCATGAACTACGATCATGGGGAATGTCATCACCAAGGCAACAATATCTTTACAGAAAACTAGATTCATACAGGTACTATGTTCAACAACCCGTCTCTCCAGAAAGTTCTACAAGTCATGCCTCATCTCAGCATCACTATTACCCTCTAGAGTACCACCAAACATAGTTACCATCTACTCAAGGAGAAAACCCATATCCATACCATCCTTTGCATTTGTCTGCACACACACATCTATCCTTAACCCAATTATCTCCTACTCCATCCATGTAAGGTGAGATTCCTTCACAACCATAACAAAAAAATGCTATGAGGGTTGTACATTCACAACTTCCAGCTGAGTGGTTTAGACAATCAATCTAGAAAAATATCCTTCTTCCAATCCAAGAATCCTCTCTAACCCTCACAACCTAGTATGGCTAATTTCCTTGCATCTCTAGTACCTGAAACACCGTGAAAATTACGGGTCGGCCTCAGGCGGAGATTCGTAGCTTGAGCAGGAGCGCGCCTCAAATTTGTCTAAGGACAAGTTTACGCTCCATCACGCACGGCTGCGTGATGAGCGTAATAAGCTCCGAAGACAGTCAAATTTGTCTAAGGACAAGTTTACGCTCCATCACGCACGACTGCGTAATGAGCGTAATAAGCTCCGAAGACAGTTAAATTTGCCTAAGGACAAGTTTACGCTCCATCACGCACGGCTGCGTGATGAGTGTGATAAGCTCCACGACAACGAACGTGTCCCACATTCTGTTCAAGGACAAGTTTACGCTCCATCACGCACGGCTGCGTGATGAGCGTAATAAGCTCCAAGACAGTGAAGACACCCCGAATTAGTCCAAAGACAAGTTTACGCTCTATCACGCACGGCAGCGTGGCGAGCGTAATAAGCTCCAGGACAGTTAAGGGGAAAATCCAGAAAGACACGACGGGTCGACACTTGTTCTCGCGCGGCGCTTGATTACCAATCTTTACGCACCTTACGCAGCGATGCGTACTTGTGCGTAGGTCAGAATGCAAATGCGCGCTCACTTACGCTGCGTCACGCACAGTCGCGTGATAAGCGTAAAACAAGTCTGAGCGCGTGGTTGTTACACCAAGCTTGCACTCATATACGCAACGNTTGAGCGCGTGGTTGTTACACCAAGCTTGCACTCATATACGCAACGCAACGCGAATGAGCGCAAACACAGCCGAGACGTTTACCGTAGGCCCGTTCTTTACACGCACAGCACGCAAACGAGCGTGTTGTGCGTAGTCGCAAACGAGCCTGTTGTGCGTAGTCGCAAACGAGCGTGTTGTGCGTAGTCGCAGTTTGATGAGCGCGTTGTGCATAGTCACAGTTCGACGTAAAAGAATCACACCAGCAGGATCCGCGACATTCGGGCCCACATCATCAGGGTTGCGCGTGTCGTGGTCTATAAATACTCCGACTGACAAATATACAAAAAAAACGGGGGGGACTTTTGAAAAAAAAAGAAAGAGAAGGAACCAGCAGTTAGCAGGGAGCTTAGCACTTTGACAAAGACCAAGAGGACGAGAGCATTTTCTGGGCAAGGGAAACTTATCGCCTTGAAACAGAGAAACAAGAGCAACCTCTTGGCCGCAGACATCATTTCTTCAGCAGCAACAGAACACAGCACGCACGAGCCCCTAGCAGCAGATCTATCTGAAGCCGAGAAGCGGAACGGAAATTGCTTGACCATTTCTGCATCTAAGCTTTGGCCTACGAGGTAGATCGGATTTCTGTCCAGACAGTTTTCTTGTTGTTTTGTGCTCATTTTGTATTCAGTCGTTGGGAGTCTTCTCCCATTGTAACATAATACAAACGCAAACATACGCCAGATCCAGCATTTGAGACATAGATCTTTGATCTTTGCAACATCCACTCTGTTTTTCTCTCCCGAATCAGCATCTTTCCGGTCTTCTTTGTTTTTAACGTTATCTTCGTAGCGATCTATTTATGTCGTTGTCTCGCTCCGTTTTATGATCTCTCGCATCAAAGTCACGCATCAAAATCACGACACATACACAAAAGTTCATAATCGAATCGTCATCGCTTTTACTGACCCGTAAGTCCCTGTCTGATCGACAAGACCGTTCAGGGCACCGCGGATTCGTTTTTCCAGCTTAGCCCTCGCGCGGATCCGTGGTTAAAGCTGTGTACATGGAACTTCGGTCGGTATTTCCAGCTGCCGACGTTTTCCGTCGTTACAGTACCCTCATCATCTACATCAAATAACTTCAAGTGCCCTTCAAATCAAATGCCTCCTTGGATCTACACTGTAATGTTAACTTATGTTGTTTCTGATTGGGTCAAGGCTAACAATCTTTTCACAAAAATATCTAACCTAGAAAGTCCTCTCATTTACTTGTAAATTGCTGGACATGAGCCATGCAAGGCTCTTCTTGATTCTGGTTTTGATGTTAACCTAATCTCTCATGACATGTACAAGGCTTGGAACCTACCACCTGTCAAGAAGAGCAACATTCGTCTAAAATTGGCAAATCAATCAATCATTATTCCTTTAGGATTGGTGGAGGACATTATAACCATAGTTAGTGGGTGGTCCTATCCTATTGGTTTTTTGATGATCAGGGTTGAAAATTGCAAAGGTAACTTCCTCATCATTATGGAAAGGGCTTGGTTAAGCACATTCGATGCATGTATGGGCATAAGGGACCTCTCCTTTGAAATATTCAAAGAAAATGAATTTGAAAAGTTAGAGAAGAAGTGTATTCCATGCATTGCGTACAACGATAACGGGTGTAATTGTATGCAAATGATTTGGTCCATCAAAAGTACATACATCAAAGCATGTAATTAGTGTGCATAAGAAACATATATTCAAAGGTGTCTATATGTAGCAGCCACAAAATAGGAGTGCACCTAGTGGTTGATAGCTAACTTAGATAGTAGCACATTATGCATGAAACCAACTAAGAGCCTAACATGTGCTTATGTTAAAAGCATAGATGAACATGAGTAAGTTCATCACCAACTCTTTGAAGATGAAGATGATGATACTTGTTGGGGAGAGTTGGAAATCCCTAATAACTTCAAGTAGGGGCCCCTAGAATTGAAAACTCTACTAGTTGGCATGAAATATGCATTTTTAAATAATGGTAAAGTAGTCATAATTAATGCTAAAATTTCTCCTAAATAAGAAGAAAAGCTATTAAAGGTGGTTAACAAATGGTCAATAGCCTTTGCTTGGTCATATCCCAAACTAACAGGATCGATCCAAGGATATGCCAACATTGCATTTACATTGACCCAACCATGAAGCCAAGAAGGAAACTGTAGAGATAGTTGAATCCAAAATTGAAATAGATCATCAAGGATGAAATAAAGAAACTCCTCAAGGTAGGGTTCATCTATCCCATCGTGGATAGTGAGTGGATTAGCCCACTCATAATTGTTCCAAAGAAAGGTGGTAAGTGGTAGGTTTGCATCAACTTCAGGTTGTTGAACATGATAACATTTAAAGATCATTTTCCATTTTCATTTATGAACCAAGTGTTGGAAAATATCTTCGAGCATTGCTATTATATCTTCTTGGATGATTATAGTGGCTATAACCAAATCCAAATTGCACTAGAAGATCAGGCCAAGACAACATTCATAAGTCCTTGGGGGATTTTTGCATATTGTAAGATGCCATTTAATTTGTGCAATGCCTTTGCAATGTTTCAATGCTTGGTCCTTAGCATCTTTCAGTAGTAGATCGGCAATGGTATGGAAGTCTTCATGGATGACTTCTCCACCTATGGAGCTATGTTTGAGTAAGCCTTGGACTACCTTGAACAAGTACTGAAGAGATGTGTTGAAACAATTTTTTTAGTTCAATTGGCAAAAAATTCACCTTATGGTCCAAGAAGACATTATGTTGGGGCACTGAATCTCACAAAAAGGGGTTAAGGTAGACCCAGAAAAGATAAGGGTCATCCAAGGAATTACACATCATTCAGAGACAATCAAAGATGTTAGATTGTTCCTTGGACATACTAGCTACTACTAGTGATTCATAGATAATTTCTCTAAGATTGCAAAGCTGTTAGTTGAGCTTACAAAGAAAGATGCTCCATTCATTTGGACTAGGGAGTGCGAACATGCATTCCAACTACTAAAGGAGAAACTCATAGAAACTCCAATTCTACAAGCACTAGATTAGTCTAGACCATTTCATATAATGATGGATGCATCTAATTATGCTTTGGGAGCTATGCTTATGAAGTTGGATGATAAAAACATCCATATTACATCCACTACATGAGCCAAAGCATTGTGGGTGTACAATTAAATTACACCACTATGGAGAAAGGATTAATGGAAGTGGCGTACTCTCTTGAAAAGTTTAGACACTATGTGGCTTGGCTACAAAGTATTTGTGCACACGGACCATAGTGCAATTTACTTTCTCATGAACAAGCCAGCGGTGAGTCCTCATATCATATGATGGCTCATGATCTTGTAGGGATTTGATCTCACAATGGTATATCAAAAAGGGATTGACAATGTGGTCATTGACCACCTCTCTCGATTAAGATGGGATAATAAAGAGGAGGAGAGCTTGCTCTTTGATTAGTTTCTAGATGAACTCCTCTTTACAGAAGAACTAAATGACCAAATGCATGTAGAAACAACATAGTATAATGGCATCCTCAGCTATCTTCTTACTCAAGAGATGCCACAAGATCTTGACTTTAAAAAGAAGCAACAATTTCTTCATTGAGCCAAATACTCCATGGAAATCAATAGACACTTGTACAAGGTGTGCACCAATGGCCTGATTCATTGGTGTGTTCTTGATGAAGATCAATTGCACATTCTCCAAGATGCTCATGAAGGGCCTTACAAAGGCCACTATGTAGGGAGATGCACAATATAAAAATTTTGATGGTAGGATACTATTGGCCTACAATCTTCAATGATGCTCACCAATTTGTCTAATCTTGTGAACGTTGTCAACAAGATGGTGGGATGATCACTCAAATGGAAGGTCCTCAATAGTAAATATAACCTTTGGAGCTTTTTGAAATATGAGGCATTGATTTCATGGATCCCATTACATCCATGTCTAATGAAAAGGCATATATCATCGTAGTAGTTGACTACCACACAAAATGGGTAGAAGTAGCAACCATTACTGATTGTACATCATCCATTGCTGCTAGATGTATATAACAAAATGTTGTAAATAGGTTTGGGGTGCCATGTATACTAATTTCTAGAAATGGAACTCATTTCACAGGTGATACTTTTAGAAAGTTGATGTAACACTTGGGGGTTGAACATAATTAACAACACCCTACCACCCCCAAGCCAATGGTTAAGTAGAGGCAACTAACTGGGAGATCACAAAGATCTTAATAAGAACCATAAGCAAATATAGGAGAGATTGGAGCACCAAACTCAACAATGTCCTCTGGGCATATTTCTCAACATGGAAACTCTCTATTGGCTACTCTCCCTATGAGTTAGTGTACGGAAAACTTCCAATGCTCCTAATTCAGTTTGAGCTCTGAACACTCTCAACAACCTATGATCTAGATCTTGACCTAAGTCTAGCATAGAAAGAAAGCTTGATCAACCTGAATGTGCTAGATGAAAATTTTTTGGTGGCCCTATCTTTGAACGAGGTACACAAGGCATTCAATAATCAATTTCATGACCTCAGATATGGAAAGAAACATTTCAACTAGGAGATAAGATTCTCTATTGGAACCCCACACACGTACCTTAGAAGATAAAATTTCAAACATTGTGAGAGGAAACTTATATAATTGATCAAACCTTTCCCTCTAGGGCCATGTTAGTCTACAAAACTGAAAGCTCAAATAAAAAGTAGTTGATCAACATCCAACAAGTGAAAGCTTTCCTAGAGCCAAGACAAGCTAGTGCAACTACCACCTTGATGGATGGATAACCAGATTCCATTTTTCAAATATCCTCCTTCCAACTCAGCCTTGGGGGAGATGGCCATCCATGCTAATGATCCATATGGATTCTTAGTTTTTCTATTTTCTATTTTTCATGTTTTTAATTTTATAAGTTATTTATTTTAAAATTTTTGATTTTCAAAATTTTTCCCAATTTTGCACCATCATTAGTACCTTTGAGCCTTTCTTGATTATTTTACACTTTCTCATATATTTTACTTTGTTTTATTTTGTTTTGTTTAAGTATGAATTTTTGTTATTTTTGCTAATAAAAGTGCTTTATTTCCATAGGACACCGTGCCACTATTGCTAGTTACTAATGATGGTTTGTGCTTAATGTTGTGATTGTCGATCTTTGGTTTCTATTTTTGAATTCTGATGTCTAATGACTATGACATGGTTTATTTTTCATGAAATAGGTAGTGAGTCCATGTCATCCTCCCATCCAATAAACTCTATGGTTTTCCTCGTTCTGGGAGTTTGAGGTCCCTTCCATTAAAGAAACATTTAATCAATTGGTGACCTTGGTAGTTCCAGAATTGGGAAAGATTCAAAGGCTTGTAGAGGGTGTGACTTTAAGGAGACATAATACTCATTGTACTCTTATGCCTACTTGAGTGCTTGGGTGTTTTTCACGAACTTCTTACCATTCCATTCCAACCACTAATAGGAAGTCAAATAAAGTCTTTGCATGATGTGATTCCCATTCAAAAATTTAAAAAGAAAAAAAAAACCATGATGGTAATTCAAAGAACATCCCTTAGACAAATAAATGGGCTATAAGCATTAGTTATGGGACTAGAAAGAGATGCACCCATGCTTGAAGGTCCTCTATCTCTCACTTCCTACTCTTTTTTTCTCTTTTTGGAATGGTGGTTGTTTTATTGGAGCATTCTCATGTCTTGGGTGAGTAGATTGGTCTTGAAGTGGTGATGAAAAGTCACTAAAAGAGGCTATTTTTGATTTGGACTAAGGATGAATCATCTCATGTCATTTTAAACACATATTTCACAAGGTACTTTTTATGACCTCAATTCAGGATTCCATCCCACCTTCTCAATCATCCATTTATGCTACCATAACTCACCTCATTGCCAATTTCTATGTTATGCTTGATGTCTTAGTTTGATGTGTTGGAATTCTTGGATAGATTCTTTTTGGTTAGTCCTTAACTTTTCATGATCATTAATCAATTGTGGGGCCCATGGACTCCTTGGTTGGGGTTATGCAAGGATAATAAGGGCAAATGCTTGCTATGGGGAGGACCCACTTGCATATCTCTTAGTTTGGTTAGTTAAGTTTCATAACTTCAACATTCTTACAATCCTATCTTTTGCATATTCCGTAGTGCAAACCACTCTATGCTCCTTGAACTCTCATTTTTCACTCCATTTTAATCATTTTCCTAATTTTCTTAATTTTTGGGACTTCAAAACCCTCTTCTTACATTTTCATCATGCTCGTGGCTATTTGGACTTCCATTTAATCCTAATTTCATTCAAAATCTCTTTGTAATTTTCAAGTTTTGACCAAGTCAACAAAAGTCAACAGTGATCAATATTTGTATCGATGAGGCCCCATTGATGCAATGAACTACGTTGATTGGGCCTCATTGGTGAGGCCCTGTCAACACAACATAAAAATAGTATAAATACCACCAAACCCTTTAAATCTTTTCACATTTGGTCCATAACACCCAAGGAATTTTTGTAATTTTTAGAGCCCAAAACATTCGTGAGTCTATAACTCTCACATTGTTTATTCGAATCACCTCATTTTTTGACCTTGCAGTTACCAGAGGTAAGCTCTTAGTTGTGGGGGTAGAAAATCCCAAGGTTTTGATGAAATGTTTTTGAAATTTTTCTAACTCCCTCAAAGGGTTAAGATGTAAAATGCTATTAAATCATTAATTTTTGAGAATTTAAACCTTCCAAAAACTTCGGTAAATCAAAGATTAAATTAATAATTAAATATTAAATCCATCTAGCCATAATCACATCGTAGCCAAATGTATCCTCCCTATGAGACAAGGTATTCCAATCATTTTGAGTTACATAATAGTTACTAATCTATTATTATGTGTGATCACAAATGGCACTAAGACCAAGGAGATTGTAGGAGGAAGAACCATCGCAATCATAGGAGAAGTGACCTAGAAGAGGAAGGGGCCAACAAGAACATGGCCAAGAATAGGTTGAGGTAACCCATGCAATAGGACCCCTCAGAGATGTGGTTGAGGTGGAATTTATCTGATATATTTCCAAAGAAGAAGCTACATTAGAGCACTCATAGCGAGGCGAGGCACCAGGCCCTATACCCAGACTAGACGTCATATTCACACAATTCTGCCTTGACATAATCAGGAATAATGAAATTCAATACTTAGTTCTTCAAGAACTGAACTTCAAGCCATTCCTTGAATGAGCCCCAAAAGATGTCAAAGCTTAAATGCAAGCCTTTCCCAGGTGGCCAATCATGACTTCCAGTGTGGAGTGGTACATGGGAGAAATGTATCTCTTTTGGAACAATAAAAGAGTAGGAGCCACTATGAAAATCAAGGATATTTGAGTATCTTACTCAGTAGAATTCATTGCACAGGTCCTTAGGTTGCTTGATGTAGGAACATAGTTGGCAGAGCTATCAACACAAGTTAATCCCAGAGCAAAGAAGGAGTAGACTTAGCAGTGTTATGGGGTTGACTGCAAGGAGTTTGGTGCACTTACACTAGTAGAGCGAGTCTATTTTAAGATAGTAGCCTACCACCTCAATCCAACGGTGAGGCCCAGTAAGGTGAAAACCTTCTCCACCTGAGCATGTGCTACTATAAGTGAAAAATGTTTAGCAAATCTTCTATAACTAATATTTCTAGAAATAGAGAAGTGCTTCCAGAAGAATGAGCTTGGAAGAAAGACCTTGCCTTTTTCTTGCCTAATCAAAAAATTATATTAAAGGGTAGGAATAGTCCACTACACAAATGATATACTCAAGCATGCTCCTAATGCTTTGTGGGCCAAGATGATGAAGGATAAGATGTTTGCCACAACCACAAAAGAGGAGTAGCAACGACCACCTCCACCACCTACTCATGAGCAAACACTAGAGGCCTGTAGTGTGGTTGAGCACATGTGAAAAATTTGAGAGTAGATCTTGCAACAACAAGAGTAGTAGGTAGGAACTAGTGGTGGAGACCAATCTATGTATAGACTAGCCATGAGTCACCTTAGAGAAGTGTCTTGTACAATTAGCTAGATGGAGAGAGGTGGATCAATGCTATCCATCCAACGAATGCAGTTGCCTACGAGGTCAAATCCATGTGATCGAGAGGTGACAGTGTCTCTATCTCAGCATCATCTCTTCTCAAAAATCTTTGCAAATCCCACTTCCTTTTTGATGTGCTTGGAGGAGGATGAAGAGGCAAATGTATTGGTGATGCAGCACTAGGGGCAAGAGATAGTTGTAGAGATTATTGTTGATCAAGTTGCTAAAGCATTAAATGCACCTACAGCACCTAAACTAGATGTTTTTGCACTAAGAGATGTGTAGGAATTCATAGGAATAATCAATGGGCAATTGAGTGTAGCCCAACATGAAGAATTGCTAGACCAACTAGTGGGAACTAGGCAATCGATTCTAGATATCTTTGATTTTTTGGATACCATCACTACAACCTAATCAGAGCTACTAGAGGCAAAGGGCAGGTGCCTTATCTTAGAAGGACAACTTGAAACAACTCAAGCACACAATCAAAGCTTGGCTGTAGAACTTGCTGAGTTATGTGCTTGAATTACTGACCTTGCTTTTATCAACCCTACATTGACATAAGACGAAGCTTTTTAGTAGCTTCAAGAATAGCTAAAGCGAGTTAAGGGAGAAATGGTAATGATGGTCTTTAATTAGTTAGTAGTAGAAGTTGAAACTCTTGCAGTACAAAAGGACTAGATGCAGATGTGCCAAGAAAATGAGTCATTGACTGCAAAAAATCATTGCCTGTAGAGCGTTGATGTGCAAAAAAAATAACTAGAAGAATTTATCCATCAAAAATAGGAGTAGCTAGCCAGGGAAAATGTTGAATTGAGGAGATTAATAGTGGAGAATCATAATCTCTCCATGGAGGATGTTCGCATCTTATGCCAAAAATCAATCATTGAGATTGTCACCTGGAAAAATGAGGCTTTGAAATTTGAAAAAGTTAAAAATCATTATAGAGATTAGGTTGGCCTATAGAAGGAGGTAAATGAAAAGCATATCCAACTAGTGAAGGCAAAGGTTAACAAGGCCCTCCAACACCTCCAAAAAAGTAGAGAAATGTAACAACCCATCGTTGATGGGATTAATGCCTACAACAAAGCAATAGTTAGCGTGAAGGAGTCGTAGATTGAAGAGATGATAGAGTACATGGAGCTGACCAACCTCTGCTATGCGAACCTAACGATGTTGATTATTGGATGACTACAGTTTGAGCTTGGGAAGTAAGTGGCTAGCTTGTACTTATTGTACAAAGCTAAGTTCAAGACTCATAAAGACACCAAGAAAAAGCTTGCAGTGGCAAATGTTGAACTCAAGGTCCTCAAGGTGAAATTCATTGACCAAAGATTAGTCGCAAAGAACCTAGCCAAAGGAATGAATGACTACTAGATGTTGCAAGACACACTCTAAGCATGTGACATTGAGTGCAACCAATTTGCAACTTGGTTTATCAAGTTAAGGAGCTATTTCCTATTTTGCCTTGTCCTTGGGATGTTCTAGCCTTGACCTACATTGATGAAGCTACGTGGACCATGAACAATCCCAGGAATAAAGAACAGAAAATGAAGGTATTGCTTGATGCTTTTTGCCTTCTACCTGAAGTTGCAACAATAGCAGGATAACCATAGCCACCTTAGCCATCACATATGCCTGAAGCCAGTGAACGTCCTTCAGAGCCTCAAGAGCAACCACCGCCTGGGATTGTCTGATCTTCTTCACCAACTTCACACCATCAGTGAATGTGCTATCCAGTTTTGAAGAATCTTGTAATGGTGTTCAATTTTGTGTCATGAGCATCGTAATTTTTGTAATCTATTGGTTCATACACTAGGCACTCAGTATTATTATGTCTATGTTATTTTGTTTTATTATGTTGGAAACCAGCCAATAATCCCATACCTTCCCAATTTTGTAAAGAACTTGAGGATGAGTTTTCATTCAGTCATGGAGGTATGATGAGTTTTGGTCTATCGCATCAACTGGGCCCCATTGATGCAGTTTATTACATCAACTACGCCCTGTGAATGTAGTCTATTGGGTTGATGTGGTCCTGTCGATGTAGGGGTTTTTCCTAGTCTATAAATATGTGCTCACCAGCTACATTTATGGCATTAATTTTGAAAGTAGTAGTAGAGCTCTTGTAGTTTTTCTATTTGAAAGGTAGAATATTTTTCTTGAGTGCTTGCAACAAGAGTCATTGAGTGTATATATCTTTATTTGAGCATTGTTATACTTGAGCACGACTATGTGCGGAAATAAAGATGAACTTCTTGATAAACCTTGTAGCATTTTGGATGGCTTAAATGTTTCATTTATGCATTTAATGTTTTTAATTATTTATTGAATGTTTTCCTATAATTAAGCTAATGAAGTAATTAAGAAAGATAAGCTAGATAGATTAAACACATAATTATAATTGCTTTGAGCATAACACGTATTCACTTTGTAATCATAGTAGCATTATTACTTGGTACACCTAGTAGCATAGCACTTAGTAACCCATTAGTGGATATGTGTGTTCAGGACGTGTACAAAAAGTGGGACTGGATGCTTATCTTAGGACTGCTTAGATACTAGTTAATTAGTTAAATTAAATTAGTTAACCCAATTACTTTATCTCTCTTTAAATACCAAAACCATAAAATACAAAATGATAAAAATTAGATGCCTCAATTACACTTAACCATACCAGTGTATGTTACAAGTGTAATTAGAAAGACAATTAATGACCTTAAGGCAAGGTTCACTTCATAGAAGACTAGTGCACCATAAACTATAAAGTCCATGGAATTTGATTGGATTGCATGTGAATGTTTTGTGATTTGTATGGTTGGGTGTAGGGGTACCTTTTTGCTCATTAGTCTTTCTTGATATGGTGATCCTTTGATGGACACGCCTCATGATTTTCTTTGTAAATATTTAAAGTTTTTCTTGTCTTTGTTTTTTTTGTATTTTTTAAATTTTTGTTGTAGACACATACATGTATGTATTGACTAACATGACTATTTTGACATTGGATAAGAATTGAAGCTCCTTTGGAAACATCTACATTTCGATCAAAGCCTTGGACAGAGGCACTTGACAAGGTGGAGTTCATGAGAGGGATCATTGATGACATGGTAAACATACTACAATAGTTGGACTTAGGAGTTGGTAAGAAACATTGTAGTTTTTCTTTTGTATTTTAAGTTTTTTAATTTTTTTTAAAATTTTATGTTTCTATGGTTTATGGTTATTATGGTTTCATGTTTTTATGTTGCTATGTTTATTTTTGGTAGCTTTTACGATTTGGTGGAATTCCATAGGGCACGTTGAGTTCAATGAACTTCTAGTTTTACCACCCAAGTATGAGAACGTGCCTAGGAAACTATAAGAGGGAGCTGTAACATGTGCTGCATCATGTTCATAGTCTTTTTGGTGGACTTAATGAACCAATGAGTTTTTGTGAGAGCATCTTGTGGCTTCAGAAGCTCAAGTTAAGAAGCTTTTTGATGAGAACTAGAGTCTTAGAGATTGCAAGGAATTTATACAGGCTCGTGTGACCATCAAGGTTTCCTTGAGAACCAAGAAGATTGAGTGGTTCAAGTATTGATTAGCTGTATAGGGGAGGGGTTCCATAGTGATGAGTGGCAAGGTACCCCTACACTCAACCATACAAATACGAGTGTCTCACGCGCGATCCGATCAAACTCCAAGGACTAAGTGCTTACGTGCCTTAATGGAACACTTAGGGTTAATCAATCACTATCTTTCCAAACTTACTTGTATTGTCACGGTTGTATGGTTAAGTAAGTTTGGGGTATGTG
>MNCI01026824.1:43584-55989 GCA_015680685.1 Gnetum montanum
TAAAAAAGTCAAAGGTTGAGAGAGATTAATTAACTAGGAAAGCATTTAAACATTCAACAATAATTAATTACTATTTAGCTTAATCTATATGTTGCAAGGTTTATTACAAAGTTCATCTTTATTACCGTACACGAATGTGTGCTCAGGTACAAATTGCTCGAATAAAGATCCATTCACTTTATGACTCCTACTGCAGGCACAGAGGAATTATTCTAATTCTAGAATGGTAAAACTACAAGAGTTTAGCTAAGGGTCTAAGTCTAAGTCTAACCGCCTTGAACAAGGGAAGCCGCGGATGCAATATCGTAGATGCGATATCGCGGTTCACCATACCCCCATGACTGAATGAAAACTCATCCTCAAGTTCCTTACAAAATATTGGAAAGGTATGGAATTATTGACTTGAATGATACTAATGGTGAATGGGATGACGTGTGAATGGATCATCATTACAATACATGGCAATATTAGTGTTCATGACCATAAGAGTGAACACTATACACATTTGACATTCAGCCTTATTTGGCAGCTGAGAGAGAAGAGAGAGAAAAGAAGAAGATGTGTTGCTGCTAATGCCAAATTTGCACCTTCTGTTGTCCATCCATAACCATGCCATCAATCTTGTTCTTTGCATGACTATTCCAGCACCAATCCATCTTAAGTGTTTCCTCCAGCTCCAGTCCATTGTTGTATGATTGCCATCTGCACATACAACATAGTCTCATATTAGCAAGGATAAATAAATTACAATGCAATTGATACCTTGCTTCGGTGTACGGTCCATTGGCTAAGTTGTGATATTGCTAATACAGATTCTGGAGATATAACACTGGTGACTACCCAAGGTGTAGGGGTTAGGAGAAAATTGAATAAATTGGACCAGGACCCCCTGACTAAGAGCGATCCTCCAGTAGGAATAGAATGGAAAAATATAAGGAATAAGAAAGATGGAGAAAAAGAAACAATGGAAAAGTCGATTAAATGGATGTTAGAGGTGGAAACGAACAAAATAAATGTTGATTGCGAAAATGTTTAAGGGAAAGAAGTTAACTGATGCACCAAGTAGGAATGCTAGTGGGTCCTCCCCAAAGCAGGATCATGCCCTTAATGCCCTAACAATCCCACATTCAAAGAGTCGGTAGGCTCTAGAAATGTCATTTGGAAATAAGAGTTAAATTCTTAACCACAGGAATTTACCAAAAAGAAAATAATGCATCAACCAAAATATAAACTATTGATATAACTGGTAATGAGGTGGAAAATGGAGAAAGAATGATGAGGAGAAGAGAATGGAATAGAGTCCCAAGAACAAGGTGGTGTATAGCCCCTTATGTATTTATGGTTAATGTGACTTAGTAGATCTCATTCCAAATCCAGCCTCAAACAATCCACATCCAGTGACTTTGCATTAATACACTTGGCCAATCCATCTACTTGAAGTAATAAGAATGTTGTTGCCAAAGAGTCACCACCATTCCAAAGAAATAGAAAAGGAAAAAGTAGGGAGCAAGAGAGGGCCTTAGTTAGAGGGAACATGTTTTTTTAGTTCCATAACTAGTGCTTGTAGCCCATATGATTATTTTATCTAAGGGGTGTGCTTTGAATTCTCACTGTTTTTTTTGCGTGAGAACCACACCATGCAAAGACTGATTATTTTTATTAGCTTAGCTTCCCGATAATGGAGCAACGTTGGAATGGTAAGGAAAACTCAAGAAGAAAACATCCAAGCACCATAGAGAATGGCCACCAAAAATGCATCAAATCCCCTTGAAGTCACACCCTTTTCAATCCTTGAGTCCTTCCTCAGTTTGAGAAACTCCCAGTCACCAATTCGTTGACAATTCTATTATTTAAAGAAAGGGATAGTAAAATTCCAAGCCAAGAGAGACCATAGAATTTCATGGATGCATGGATAACGTTGACTCAGTGCCTATTATATCAAAAGAACCATACCTTAGTATTGACATTATAACTCAAAGGTAAAAACCAAACATTAACAATCAATGGAATACCATTCATACCACCATCAGGAGCACTTATTAGGTGATGAACCTAATAACACAAACAACCACACAAAGAAATGAAAGAGTATAAATGATGTTGCAAAACAAAAATAAGAAAAGTTAAAAAAATTTGTAAAACAAAAATGTGTAAAACAAAAACTTAAAAAGGAATTGAGGGCCTTGTTTGATTAGCATAGGTGGCCATCTCCCCCATGAATGAGTTGAAAAGGGGAGCTTTGAAATAATGAGCAAGGTCTTCCCTTGTTAGAGATATTATGTGCACTGACCGTTCTAAGTTCATGGAAGGGTTTGACTCATTGCACATTGAATAGTAATCTCATATTAAGGTTTTTATCTGACTTTTTAGGAATTTTCAACTTCTCCCAATTGATGTTTTCCAGGTTAAGGTTTGGAAGTTGGCGATGCTCTTACTCTAGTGCATCTATGCTTTCGACGTGAGCACAAGTTATTCCCTCAGTTAGTTCCATGCACATTGGTGAGTTGCTTTCTTAGTCAGCTATCTACCACTGGGTGTCTTCTTGTTGTGTGATTGCTACATACAGGCACTTTTGTATGTTAATTTCTTGTGCACACCAGTTGAATGCAGGCAATGCTAAAATTTGCATAACCCATGATCTTTGCAAGCAATTGCACCCTGTGTCACTGTATGTGATGCATGGAAATTTCTTCTTCTCGATCTTTCCAAAAGTGTTCTTCTTGGATATTTCTAGGGAAAGATCACGGATTCCTAGGCATGCGTCTATAGTACTTAGCCATGCTCTTCCCATTATTATTGGGAAGTCCCTTTTACCGTTGTTCACTTATATTACTAGGAAATTAGCTGGATACGACCACCCACACACAGTGGTAACGATGTCCTCTACTAGTCTCAAGGGGATAGTGATGGACTGGTTAGCCAACTCTAGTCAAATATTACTCTTCCTTAATGGAGGCAGGTTCCAGGCTTTGTACATCTCTTGTGATATTAGGTTGACTCTGGAACATGAGTCTAGAAGATCTTTACATGGTTCATTCCTAGCGACTTGGAGATAGATTAGAGGGCTTCCAGGATCAAAGAATTTCCTAGGAAGGTGGCCCACCTTAATCTAGTCAGTAACAGCATGCGTTAACATAACCGTATGCGTTGAGCTCGGTGTTTGGTTTGAAGGGAGCCTTGGAGCCTTTTTTGATGGAAAGGCGTTCAGAGGTTCAACCGCTTGTGGTTGTGAGGGCTTGGTTGGACTATTGGTTCTGAAGAAAGGTCTTCTCTTCATACAGTTGTCAGAACTAGCAATGGGTTGAATATTCACAACCATTGTAGCATTGCATTGCTACGGTTGAGTGGGGAGTTCCCCTTGCATTGCTGGAGTGGGTGGTAATGGAGCTATATGTGTGAGAGTTGTGGATAGATTTGGAGGATGGTATGTCTGTGGGTTATCTCCCTTAGGATAAGGAGTTCTATAATACTCCTGAGCTTGGTAGTGATGTTGTGGTGTCATGTGACCAATAGAGTCATGTGGGGAGATTGGCTGCTGCACGTAGTAGCCATATGGATCTGGTTACTGGTAGGGGTATTTTTGCCTTGGTGGTGGCATCCCCCATGATTGTGGGTATTGCCACTATTGATGTTGCTCAATAGGTTGTGGTGGAGTTTCACTTGGATAATATGTTGAAGGTTGGTGGAATTTCCTTGGGTTACCTTGAAGATAAGGTAATCGTCGGGGTGCTTTTTGTTTATTAAGTCATGGGTTGAGTGCATACACCCCAGACTCTTGTAGATGTGAGATCACTGGGCAACATCCCTTAGGATGGTCATATTGGCATATTTCACATCCACTATCATTGTCTGTATTAGAATCCACAACCTCTTTGGTGATGGCCATTTTACCCTTGCCTTTGTTACGTGCATTGTCCACTTCTCTCTTTTTCTTTTTGTCATAGTCACTACCTCGCACCCTAGACTCCTCTACAATCTTAAGAACAGTTTCAAACCTACTGTCTAGGGAGCCCCATATCTAGTCTACCTTTGCTGATACTTTGGTTGTTAACTTTTGGAGTGGCAAGGTTTTCCTATTCACCATCTCTTTGAGTGATGACTCTTCCTCCTCCTCACAGAATCTCACTCCCCTTTTTTGGAGGGAAGGATCTCAGTTGTACTCTTCCATACTTTCTCTCTTTCATAGCTCACCTTCTTCTTTGGCTACTTTCTCTAGAAATCTATGAACTTGATAAGACCTAAGCTTTGATAATCTCCCTTAGGCATACGTTCCAAGGGTTCTCCTTGTTTCATGCCTAAGCCCATCCACGAGATGGCATAGTTGATCCCATTGCGAATAACCATGGCCCGGGCAACGATGTAATAGTGCATAATAGCGGCCCATGGCAGCATCCAAGGGTTCATGATTTCCCTGCTTCCATCCTTGGATTTGCTTTCATAGGTTAGACACTCTGGAGTACATTTGGTACTTATCATTAAATAGTTCTAACATTATACACCACCTCCGAATGGATTCTGGTTCTAAGGACCGGTACCAGCTTTTTGCTTCTTTCACTAGTATCGTTGGGAACAACTTTAGTTTTTGCCATTCGTTCTCGATGTTTTGCAAGGCACATGCATTATGGAATGCTTGTAGGTGATTTTGAGGATCAACATTATATCCCCCTTCAAATCATGGGCTATTGTTCATGTCTAACCTCTTGATCCTACTATCCTTTTGATGCCTTGTTGGAACTCTTATGGCCTCCGTGATATCTAACATGCTTTTGGTTGTGAGTAGGGGTTCTTCATGATCATCTTGTTCATAGCATCTATGGTGTCTACGTGGTTGCCTACTCTCCCTTCTTCCATGCCTTGATTCCTTAGAGTGCCCTTGTCCTCATTCTCAACTATCTCGTCGATGTTTTTCACTCTGTTTCCCTTTATCCTCATGGTTAGGTTCCTTGTGACTATGTCCAGACACTGAAGGAGAGGGTGAATGTGATGATGAAGGTGAAGAAGAAGGAGAACCATCACCATGATGATGTTTTCTACCTTCTCTTTGGTGGTCTCGGCCCTGATCGTGATTACGATTAAAACGTCTGTCCTTATCATGTGTTTGTGTTCCCTCGTTGAACACTTTATGTTAGTGGGGATCAGAGCCAGGTTGTGAACCATGGAGAGAAGGTTCTGATACACCACTTCCTGACCATCTTTAGGAGGGGGAACATCATTTGGTGGGGAACCTATTGAAGCCAATTCACCATCCCTAATTTTGCTTAAAACATGCGGGGCATTATGGGGCCATTTACCCTTCAAAGATGTGTGGTAACTCTCCTGTCGCAAGTCCCGTTGACGTTGCGCTTCTGTGGGATGATAGTCCCTTGTTTCATGATCGCATGCAACGTATTCTGTATATAAAAGTGGCATGCCTATTCGTGTGAGAGCATAAAGGAGCATGTTGGGGACTGCTCGGTCTGGAGGCAACACTATGTTACCCTCCAAGTCTCTCCAATGCAGTTGTTCATCTTGATGGAGAATAAAGGTAAAGTTGGGTGCATACTCATCGTTATGAGTATATACCACACAAAATTGTTGAGGAACTAGCAGATCTTGGTTACGTGTATTATGTCACCGATTGTCTCTTATGTTAGTCCTAGGTGGTGAAGTGCTTTTGTGCGAAGAAGAAGACATTTTTGTCTTGTTCGGTGTGCGATTTACCGTTGTCTTATCTTTTCTTGATTAACCCTAAGGGTTCGTTCTAGCGTCCCAATGATATGGATGATTTCCTATGTTCTACGTAGAGCAAAAACAACTAAGTGCCAAGCAACGGTGCCAATGATGAGTGGTGAGGTAACCCTACACTCAACCATACAAATACGAGCGTCTCACACGCGATCCGGTCAAAATCCAAGGACTAGGTGCTTATGCGCCTTAATGGAACACTCAGGGTTAATCAATCGCTATCTTCCCAAACTTACTTGTATTGTCACGGTTGTATGGTTAAGTAAGCTTGAGGTACATGATTTTTATAACCTTTATCTTTTTGGTGTCTTATGATAATAGGGGAAGGTAAGGAGAACTAAGTGACTAACTTTCATTAACTATTCACTAACTAAGTTCTAATTGTTCCTAACACCAGTATCCATTCTCACCAGCATTGCTAGGCCTATCATTGGCATTGATTTCAATATTATCAATAGGAGTTTCTCTTGAAACTCTACCTTGGAACCTTGCTCAATGTCAATGTTGTTGACTACTAAGGGGAATACACTATTCCTATGGATTACTATTTCACCACCTTCATAAGGTAAGTGGATTTCTTGGTGGATGGGTGAAGAAACTACTCATAATTTTGCCAACCATGACTATCCTAGAATTAAGTTAAAGCCAAGTGTCTCTTCAACTACTAGGAAGTTGACAGATGTGAGAAACTATTTCTTAGCTACAAAGTGTAAAGCTATTAGGCTTCTCATTGCTACTCATGATCCATTCAAGTATTTAAGTGCAAAAGTAGTGGTTTCCTAAACACTTTTGACTAGGCATAAACATTTGACAATAGGAAAAGGGATAATGTTTATTGTTGCTTTGTCGTTAACATGAACATGGTGATTTATGTATTGACCAATGCATATGGTGATAAAGAGTAAAACATGTAGAACTTTACCACATTGCAGATTGGTCTTGACTTCATTATCATGAAATGTTACTATGGTAATTTTTTGATCATCTTTGAGTAGAGGTGGCATAATGATATAGTGGATGGACTTCTCACTAGTAGGCATCTCTTCACTCATGGAGATGAACATCAACATTTTTACTAATGCTTTGTGGTAAGTAGGGAAGGTCATGAATAAGTTGCAAAGGCTCAATGATATATATTTTTTGTTTTAATGAGAGACTTTATCATTGGCATGTGGTTTTTCAGCTTTGGTGACTTTAACTTCCTCCATCTTATCTAAGGTTTTAATTTTGTGCTTCAACATGTGCTGTTTGGGCCCCTTGCTCTTATCCAACTTATGGTTTTCCTTATGCTGACTAGTTAATGCTGTTTAAGTAGAGAAATTCATAAGTATAGTTGAAATTAGGGGAGGCTTTGGTAGATTAACCTCCTTCCAAACCTTTTATTGGTTGTTCTCATTGGCTTTAGGGTTAGCAGTTGATGATTTTTGTTGCTTGGATGATGATTTCTTATGGGTTGATAGGGACAATATCAATGTATTGGCTACCACAAATGAACACTAGTCAATGTTTGTTATAAGATTACTCATAGAGGGTGGAGGAACTCTAATGAAAAATGGTTCTTTGGGAGTTATTGGTGGTGGAATCCATATAGCAAAAGATGCTCTTGCACTTGAGGATGTTGAAGTTTGATTATCACAAGGAGGTACCTTAATGATAAATAGCTCCTTAACAGGTTTTGGCTTATTAGGAATGTTAAAGGTAGCTATTATGTAGGAGTCATTGCTAGCATTAAGGAGATTCTTATATACATTCATTGACTAGTTTTGTGGTAGCATTGGGTTAGATGCATCTAGGAATAATTCCTCACTATTAATCATCTTTTGAAGGTCATCCTTTAAAGCCAAGAAAAAAATTAGTATCATGACTAGGGAGTTGGCGATAGTGGTAGAACCTATTTAGATGGAAGTATTTTGAAATTTGGGAATCATTTTTGGTTGATACTATTGGATCTCTGGTGATTTCATAAATATGATAATGTACTTTATGAGCATTCTCCAATAGTTTCTTGTGTTTGATGTGGCTATCCTTAAGAAACTAATTAAGTAGCTTAGAAGAATTCATGACTAGCGTAGTATACTTAGACCTATTCTTGTGTTCAAGGTTTGGCTTTAATGAGTTAGATGTGCTA
The DNA here is from genome assembly GCA_015680685.1 of Gnetum montanum. NCBI lineage: Eukaryota > Viridiplantae > Streptophyta > Gnetopsida > Gnetales > Gnetaceae > Gnetum > Gnetum montanum. The sequence goes on from MNCI01026824.1 coordinate 51,437, forward strand.
GGGGCACTTGAGGAAAATAGCTAGAATGGGATAGTAGAAGTGCTAGGTTATGATGTCTTTTGATCCTCTATCAATTTTGCATCTTTTACCATAGTGGCTATAGTTGTATGTGCCTATTTATTCTTATCCTTATCTCTCTTTGTGTGTTGATTTTCATAGAACATGTAGGCTAGGTCATTACTAGCTTCAACAACTTCCTCGATGTTCTTGATTTGAAGAAGGCTTGGCTAAGTGATCGAGGATCTAAGTAATAGAGTTTTAACTTGATAAAGTCATTGACTACTCCTTTGAAAATGGCTAAGAGATGTGTTTCAAAGATGGGTTCTAGAATCTTGTTTATATCATATTCCATCTTTGAATAGATTTTTGGATTGACTTAAGTGACCCTTGTCTTATCTTAATGAGTTGATCTAGAACTTGAAGTTATACTTGAATTAGTTAACAAATTGGGTGATCAGGCCATTAAGTGAGGATATAGGACTCTTCAACAGCATCCTATACTAATCTAATGCTTTCCCTGTCAAGGACATAGGAAAAATTTGCAACGCTGTATGAGGCCAAGTTTGTAATAGAAGCCATTTGGAACAAAAAGTGATGTGGTGTGCATTAGGATATCCCTTATCATTGTATTTAGTGAAATGTGGGATGCGAATTCCTCTTGGTAATGTTATTTTTTGGATAATAGGGTTGATAGGGTCATCTTGGTAAAAGTCCATGACTTTAATTGTTTGAGTTGTATTGGTCTTACATTTGCATAGTTCCTTAGTAAAGTTTTGGATCATTTGGTAGGCTTGATCTAGGCTTTGTGGTGCTTCTAAGGATTATACCATTGACTAAAAATTTCATGGTTGTATAATGGGTGGTATAAATAATGGAATAGGATGTGTTGCCACTATTATAGGAGGAATAAACAAAGAATATGATGTTTGCAAAGGGACCTAAGGGATATAAGAAATGTTGGGAATAAATGGGTTGTAGGAAACATGTGGGACTTGAGATCTCGAGGAAGGGGTAGTCAATATTATAAAAGGTGGTGAAATGGAAGAGACTACTAGTAGAGGTTACACTGGATGAGGCTTGATTCAAGGAGGTTGCAAAAAACATTTGGTTCATCACCAAAGTGGAATGTAGTGAGTTTGTCATAGATGAATCGAGAATGGATAATTCTAAGGGCTCCTCTAGGTGAGTGTTGGTTCCATACTATACCCCAAACTCATCTTGGTCCTCCTAATCCTATTCTAAATTGACTTCCTCACTTGTTGCAACCTTGTGATTGACATCCACCAATTGGGCTAATATGTAAACATATAACTTCGAAAGCTCTATATGGTCATATAGAGAAGGAATGTATTCCTTTCTATTTTTATGGATGCGTTCAAATTGGCTCTTATAGTCTAACTCTTCATGTGAAATATGCAAACCAACCTATATCTTGATGTAAACAAAATTATAGTATTCCTCATTGATGCCCATATGTGAGGGGCTTCGACCTAGGTGCCTAACAGATTGGCAACATTCATCTACAACATGGTCTTTTGGGTTATTAATATGGGTAAAGTCCTAGTTACTAGTCATGTCAATGATGTTTTACAATAATAAGGTTGATGGGAAAGGCATAGACAACAAGAGACCAAGAGGCTTGGTGGAGGTGATGCAGGCTACAACACCATAAACCCAAGATCTTGGTGCATAGTGTAAATGCAAAAAAAAAAAAAAAACAAAAAAAAAAGGAAAAAAAAAAAAAAAAAAAAAAAAAAAAAAAAGAAAAAAAGAAAAAAAATAAAAATAATAGATAAGATATAAATGTAAAATGGGCTTTATCATAAATACAAAAACTAATAAAAGCTTTAGCGTAAAACATAGAACAAGCTTTAGTGTAAATGTAAAAACTAAGAAAAAAAATTCAATGTAGAGGATGAATATAAAAACTAACAAAAGATTAAGTGTAAAAGTATGAAAATAGGCTTCAATTGTAAATGTAAATGTAAAAATAACATGCTACAAGGTTTTAGTGTAAATGTGAATAAGTTTAGTGTAAATATGTAAAACAAGCTTTATTGTAGATAGAAAAAAAAAAAGGTTTTAGCATACATGTACAAATGAAACAAAATTCAAGGTGTACACAAAGATAGACTCCTATGTATTTTTATTTTTCAACGTATTCTATGACAACACTAAATTTTTTGACAAAGTGGAAATAGGGGTGATAAGGTTAACAAGCTTGAAAGTAGTATAATTTAGGATTAACATTGCGTGAAAGGTGTTTTTTAGTAGGCATTGGTCTCTCATGGTGATTTTGAGAGAGTAACAAAAATGCTAATATTCGAGATACCAAAAAAAAAAAAAAAAAAAAAAAAAANCCACATAGAAAATATGCTATAGGAAAAAAGGTAAAATGAATGAAAATGGTAAGAACAATTTGGCTTTGGTAAAGAAAATAGGAGGAGGCCTTACTTCTGGCATAAGAAACTCTAATAATGGTAAAATTCAGATGCTTGAGATTGAAAAATCTCGTGCAAAATAGTTTGACCTCAAGGTACATAGGCCTAAAGAATTTGAGGTTCCGTAGATAGTCTTGGCAATCACATAAAGACTTAAAATTTTGTTACTAATTTTAAAATGATGCAAAGGGCACAAGATTATATTTAAATCACAGATTCATGAATGAACAAATCATCGATGCAAAGAAAACAAAATAAAATGGTCAAAGCACTAAAATCCCATATTAATTTAAAACTTAAAATTTGGAAAATACAGATCTACTCATTTACAAAGTTTTTGAAGTGGAGATCTCTGGTCTACACTCAGGTCTTGCAGTAAAGGCCTTAGAAGTCTACCTTAAATTACTATTGGAAGGCTTTATGGGTGGGCATGGTGTGCTCTATTGTGGTCATAAGGATGGTGCTATAATAGATCAAGTAGGCTCTCCAAAGATTGTAGTAGATTCTCAACACTCGAAGATGCTTGATGCTTCAATCTCTAGCATTGAAAATGATGAAAAAAGCTGATTGAAGGTTTTAGAAAGTGCCAAAATATCTCTCTCTATGCTGTCTTCTCTCTAGAAGTCTCAATGTTTAGAAAGAAGATTTGAAGTTTGAAAAGAGTCCTTGAAAATAATGTTGATTCTTGTTTCTATAGGCTGTGGCTTGCTATTTTCATGTTGACTTTGTTCTAGCAAGTTTCCCATCATTTTACATGACATTTTTTTTAAATTTATGCTAGAGCTTGTAACATTTTTTACAATATGAGCCTAATTTACATTGTCTTAGCATAATCCATAGCATTTTTTTCATGCTTCATGCTACAAATTATGCTTTACATTATGAGAATGCTTTGGGATTTAGTGAAATAGTGTTACAAGACAAATTTCTAAGGGGAAATCAATGTCTTTCTTTTGATCTTGAATTGCATTAGAATTACATTTGAAATTTAAATAGAAGGGGCTTAAGTTTCTCCCTTGGTCACTAGGCTTTCCTATTTACAATTTTTTTTCTTTGAGGTGTTTTTGAATGAAGTGAATATAATTAGGCATCTATCTTTCTTGAAGGCTTAAAGATGCATTACCAAAATATCTCCCTTTTGATGAGCCTTAATCCCTAAATGAGACTTATGATTAAACATTGAGAACAAGAAAAAGCTTAGTGAGTTTGGGAGAATGATAAATAACTAACAAAGAGAAAGGAAAAGGATTTCAAACTTAATAAGGAATCCAAATTGAAATGAGAGGCTAAAGAGGACCACAAAGAGAAGAGCATAAAAAAAGGAATAAGGCCAAAAAAAAATTAAGAAAGGGAGGTAAAAATTTCAAGGATAATAATTCTTTCAAGGTCCAATGTTTTTGATATAGAGAAATGGGATACAAGCAATGGGAGTGTTCACTTCAAAAGGTCATCAAAGGAAAGTAGATCCAAACATTAGCAAATGAAAAATCATTACATCAAGCATCTCTTAGAGGTAATCCCAATGTTCCTAAAATTGAGGATGTGATTCAATTGAAATTATTCATGGATAATTTACATGTAATAAACATTCCTTCTAGGAGATTATTATTTAAAATTGATGATATATGTCTTAATAGTGATGAATGGATTTATATTTTAATTGATTGAGGGGCTTAAAAGAATGTTATTTCTTATAGGAGTATTGTTAGATTGGGATTAGTGGCACATCCACATCCTAGATCCTACAAGGTGTAGTAGTATTTAATGGATTTCCCTAAAAATGTAAGAGAACAATGTGTGTTGAAATTTAAAATTTATGTTTTCATTGATGAGGTTGATGAGTGGTGAGGTACCCCTACACTCAACCATACAAATACAAGCGTTCATGCACAATTTGGTCGAACTCTGCAGACGGACTAGTTGTGGTATCTAGATAGTTACACATTGATCGCAGTTCGCTATCTTTCCATTTGGACTAGTATTTACTCGGTCATGTATGGTTTAGTCCAGAGTGAGGTGAATGATGTGATCCTAAACTAGTGCTACTCCTAGAGACAATGGAAAATAATCTTGATTAACTAATAAGTAATAGGAAATGAAGTCTAAGCTAGC
>MNCI01026824.1:56193-85547 GCA_015680685.1 Gnetum montanum
GGGCATGCACTGGGGAAATAATTGAAATGAATTAAAAACTAACAAAAAATATCCTACACTTACACTTACGTTTTTTCCCGCATGTCCAAATGTGTATTTAGAGGCTTACATAGAAATCATGATATCGTGTATTCGATATCATTATCCACGCTATAATATCACATACCTGATATCCAGGTTCCAATATTAGGGCATGACAAAACATGATTCATCATACCCCCATGATTGAATAACAACTTGTCCTCGAGTTAGACAAAATGAGAATAGGTTCAATTGATTACACAGTGGATAGGTATGGGATTATTGACTAACTAGGAATTACTCATGCTATAGTGTGATGATTGAACAAAACAAAATTGGGACACAGACATAAAATTTACAAAAAATAAAATTGCTGGAACTCATGTGGTTCTTGGCAGTGGTGGATCCTCCATGGGTCTTCCCCTTATCTTGTGCTTCAAGTTTTGGAACTTGATGTCTCTGAAGAAGTGCCTGGAGCTTTTCTTCTTTAGTTCGGGGATCTTGTGCCATCCATGCTGATGCTCCAATATTTGATGGAGTCAGCACCTCCCATGGGCATGGTAGTTGTAAAAACATCTGATTGGCCTTGACATACCAAGCTACAAATAGCCATTGTTCCTCTTCATAGGCTCTAGCTTTTTCTTTGTATTCTTGATTGTCCATGAGCCATCGAGCCAAATCCACCGTGACATCCTTCTATCCTTAGTAGCTGGTTTTGACCATCTCTAATTCAAAATTTTTCACTTCTAATTTCTACAGTGTCTTCTTGTGTTCAGCAAATTCTATTTCATACTTTGTGTAGGTGGTTGCTACCTACTTTTTAAATTTTTTTTCTCGAGTGTCCTGCTATCAACATGGCCAAGTTGGCATACTATAGGTTTTCCAACTCCATATATTCTGTGAGATCTTATATCTACAGGTCCTGGTTTTTTAGTTCTGCTTGGTGGACAAAGACATAGGTTATCCAATATGGCCTGCCAATCAGCATTTTGAGCATTGAGTGTGTTAATGTGGGCTTTGGCCATATGGATTTATTTTTTAACCACCTATTTGTATATCCCCACCTAATCTTTGAAGTGCTCCTTGAGCTTTTCATGTCACTTGACCTCATTCTGCCATGCACTTATTTCAATTATTGTCTTTTGATAAATCACACATACCTCCTCCATTGAGAGGGTTATATTTTCTCTGGCTAAGAGATTCATATCCTAGTTGATCCTTATTAATTATTCTCTTAATTGCTAAAAATTTTCTTTAAGAACATTGTTTTGTTTTTCTACTATGGTCAATCAGAGATTTTCGGTGGTGAGGCGTTTATTTTCTTCTTGTGAGGCCTTGAGTGCTTTGGCATGTGCATACATTTGAGCTTGTGCCTTAGAAGCATCCCAATCAACCTTCTCTTTTTCCTCAACCACATTTTTATTCTCCTCTAGCAATTTATTTAGCTACTCTGTCCAGAAGGATTTTAGTTGGTCTGTAGAGATAAATTGGGATGGATCCCACTGTGCAACTTGTAGGGTGATGAGCTTTTCTTGGAGTCTTTCTAACTCCTCCTTTGCATGCTTATTCCTGACCTCTACCATGACCAGCTTCCCTTTTGTGGATATGAGGTCTAATTGAGTTGCTATGACATCTTGAGGAATGTGAAACAGAGATGTCATCACTTGTCTTGTCTACAACAACTGATCTAGAACATCCTCATGCTTCGCAGGAGTCATTGAGGGACTGGCTAATGTTTGAGCATCGCGTGCTCCTATAAAATCTATCGGTGGCACAACAGGGACATTAAATGATTCTTTTATGTGGTCTGTGATCACTTTTATTGCTCCAACTACATCTTGGTGTTGCATGACCACTATTGTGGTGCCTTCACCAGTTTGTAATTGCACTTGAAAGGATGCAGAATTTCCAGAGATCTATTGTGACTAGTGTGATTTCCCTCCTCCTATTTGGATAGATACCTTACCCTGTGCTTGATCAATTGAGACCCTAGGTTGTATGACATCATTGATGACCCTAAAGAGATTGGCCTCCTCACAGCTTCCCCAACTGACCATTTTAGCAATGGCCCTGAGATGGCTCATCGACGGTTGATAGTCCTGTAGTGGTGGTGGTGGTTGGTCCTGTTGGCTTGTAAGTTGTGTGTTGGGCTCTGCTTCCTGTTTCTACTCAGGCTCTAGTGTTTCACCAGGACTTTTCCTTGGGGCTAGTGGCTTCAGTAATTTAGTGAATGAAGCATTTTGGGCCTTTCTAGGAATGTCATTGATGTACCTTAGAATTCCAACACGTTGGCACAACTTCCTAATGAGATAGGGAAAGGGCAATGAAAACTTCCCCATCTTACGTTCTTCAAACCACCTCAAAATTTTTGTGAGATATAGATGGGGTAGGTTGGCATTAACCTTGACCATCAAGATGGCACTTCCTTTAGCCGCATATGTGAAAATTCTATTTAAACCTTTTGTTGGGAAAATGTGATATGTGTCGATTTTGAAGTAGATTCTCTCTTCAAGTGTAAGCCCTCCATATGCTTTATCTTCCTTGTCGTATGTCCTTTTCAACCAAATTTTTTGTGCATCAGCATCAGAACAAGTGGACAGGTGAGCAACTTTTGGCCTTGTATTTAGAATATTTAGGACTTTCGAAATGGATTTAGCAAAGAAATCTACAGAAATACCACCAATATCAACGGTGGTGGCTTCTTCTTTGTTGTGCCAGAATTGGTACATCTCTCCCAGGTACCAATCACCACTTTCAAAAAGAATAGGCCATAGTGGGGACCCCTTAAGTTGCTCCTTGACTACTTTAGGAGCAAACTCAGTGGAAGGTCCAAAGTTAAGTTCCATAATCATAGCTGCTAATGTGGACCTTTCACAAATCACCTAAACACATTCTGAAGACAACGTGAGATGTTGTCCCTATTTAGGTGCTTCGCCATCTCCACCTTCATCATGTCCCGATTGCACAGTAACAGGAGGTTCCTGATGGATGTTGAATAATTGTGTCTCCTGTTCTATACATTCCTCAAGAGACACCTAGCCTCTACCTCTTCTTGGCCATTTGGATGTACCCTAAGAGTGTCCTCCTTGCTGTCCTCTTTTAGGGTCCATTTGCAATCACATGGAACCATCTATTAGTAAGGATATTTACAAAATTTGATTTATACCTTATTTCTTGCCTTAATAAATTCATTTCTTGTCTAGTGTGATTTAGAGTTAGAAAATTTTATGAAAGTTTCCCCTAAAAGTTTTGATATTGGACCCAATTTTAATTAGGTGACTCCAAAAAAATAATTTTCATGGTCTATGTGAAGAGATAAAATTAATTTGGCAAACATTTTAAACATTTTTAAGGTTATTTACCCTTTATGATATCCTTCGGGCAACGATGAATTTGGAAAAAAACTATGCACAACTTGGAGTGTACCCTTCCCCCACGACTAAGTTAAACACTCTGAGTTTAGATAGGTTCAATTGTGAGAATTAGAGCGTTAATGAGCAAGATATGGAAGTTGGGATGGTAGGTGCTCAGAGCATCAAAATTCACAGAATAAAATTTCAACTCCCCTTGCATGAACAATGAAAAATGACGTTGACTTGCGTGGTGGGGTTCCTATATATAGTTTTTATAGATGCGATATCGCATACCCGATAGCGGGACTAATATCGTGTCGGACCTTATTCGAGTACCCGATATCATGTCCTTTTGAAAATAGGGTGTTTGGTAAAATTGATGAATTTTCAAATTTCCAAGGTTAATAATGAAGGATTTAAGGTTAATTTAAAAGGTTTAGGGTAACGTCGAAGAGACCTATAGGCACCAAAAGTGTAATGAAGTGGATTCTATCAATGTCATTCATGAAGAGGATGAGGAAAAAGGACATGTTGTCGTGCATAGGAACGTTAGAATTTAAAATGATGATAAAGGAAAATATTATTATAGCAATGCAATACTTGGAGGGTATAAAATGATGTACAAAGAGTGAAAATTACAAAAGTTACGCAAGTGGGTCCTCCCCAAATTAGGTTACTACCTATCATGCCCTTACGTAACCACACCTAACAATCTTTGTAGGCACTAAAAGGGTTAAATGTAATTTGCACTAGTGCAAAAAAACACACACATGTAAATACTATCGTGATGAGGCATGAGTTTGATGCTACATAAGACAAGAGTCAAAAATACATGAATAGCGAGATGAGGCGAACTGTAGAAGAAATTGCAGAGGTCGGGACATGAGGTAACTGACACAAGGCATAATGAATCCTAAGTGTAGGGCGTGATTAATGTGTCATTAGCATATCACTCCAAAATCAAGACCAAGTCCATTCCTCTTATTAGTGACATCGCATTGTTTCATCTAATGATGGGCACCCATAACAGCACCATGATAGCAAGGCGTACGATCACTTGGTGTTTTGTCCAAGGGAGGCATGATTTGGAATTTCTTTGTGGCACATTTTGTTTCTTAATATTTTATTTCCTCTCTTATTTTTTTTGTTTTTCTGGCCACTTTGGCACTTTGTCCTTTTCAATAGTGAATCGAAGAAGCCACCAACCTTCAGGCATGAGTGCATGTCTTTCCAGTGGGGCCCATAGAACAACATTGAGTTTCTTTATGGAGTGTATTTATTACTCTTACTTCCATTTTTTGTTAGATCTACAAGGATCTTAGTACAACTAGGCTGCATGATAACACCTATAGCTATCACCAAAGAGAATCCACAAGTCCCCTTGATGTCACACCCTGGCCATTCCCTCTTAGTCCATCATTTTTCGCTCAAGAGATAATGAGCAAAAAATTACTTTTAAGTTTTCATGATGACAAGAATATCATCGTACCTAGAGTAGAACCTCTTATTAATAGAATGGTTGGGTGGATGTGGTGGGCTCGCTGTCCAAATAATTACACCTGAGACTTGATAGCATAGAACAACACCTCAACCAATGAGTCACATGAGTGTTTTATTCATAGATGAGATTACCCATAAAAATATAAAATAGTAAATGAAAAGATAAAACAAGAAATTGAAAGATGAAAAACTAGAAAAAAAAATTTCTAAAATTAAAGAAAAGGAAAAACATTTATTAATTCTACTTGTTAGAATGGAGGATATTCCCCATAACTAAACTTTTGATTATGGAGAGAATTAATAAATGGAAGGTTTGGATCCAAGAATTTTGGAAACATTGGAGTCTAGTCATATCCAAACCACTAGGTGTCCTTTGATGTGGTGGTTGGAATGTACCCAAATTGGGGTCCACACACTTGATTAAAGTAGACATAGTGGGGTGAATTATAAGATGTGGTTAATTGATAAGGAGTTGAACCACTATGGCACCTATGATCATAAGATGGTATGCAAGGATCAATATGTCTCCTTATGTGGTTATATTCATTGGGCCACAGGGTAGTTGGAGTATTGATTGGTGGCCTTGATAAGGTAACATAAGGCATTGTGTTCGAGGAGACAGATGCATCAAGATGTTGAACTTGTGTTGGGTTGGAGGATGCAGTGGTTTTGGAAGTGTGCTGTCTCTTTCTTTGGTCATGAATAAAGAAAGGATGATTTTGATGTTGTGGAGGACCTCCACCATTGTTGATACTAGCAACACAAGTAATTTTCGTGGATTGGTGCTATGGTGCAAAACCTTCAGGCACAAATGGTGGCGATGTAGAAGCAGGTGAAGGGTGAGCATATTGAGGGCAAGGAGAAGTGCTAGGAACATGAGGTGGTGATCTTGTGGGAGAGGACATGGGATGATAGTACATAGGAGAATGATAATGATGTGGTGAGATATAGGATGTTGACATAGTTGGGAAAATAGGATGCTAAACCTGATAAGCACTTGGGTTTGGATGGTATGAAGGGTGTGACCAATTTGAGGGTGGCCTCCCCCACGACTGTGATTTTTGCCACAATGATTGAACATGATATTTTTGTATGAAATATGGATGTAACATTCCTCCCCAACACTCATGTAAATGTGACAGGATTTGGCATTGGCCTTTGGGGTGATCATACATGAAAATGTTACATTGATATGTATGATTAGTAGTTGAGTTCTTATCCTTATTCTTTCCAATTGCCTAGTGGTGTTCTGTTTTGTTTCTTGGTTTGTCATGGTTCTACCTCTAATAATGTTGGCATATTCTCCACATATTTCATGTACCCATTCCGTCATCTTATTGATCTTTGCCTCAATTTCATTTAGTGATTGTAGTGTTGGCAAAGATGATTCCACCTCCTTGAGGTGAGTTGATTTCTCCTCTTCATGATCATGGACCCTTACTATTTTGAGATCTTGGTCCTGTTAAGAGCTTTTAAGATTCTTCCATTTAGCTATTTCTCCCTCTTCTTTTGCTACCCACTTAATAAGATCTTGAAATTGGTGGGTTCATAGTTCATATAGTTGACCTAGGGCATACATCGCTGGGGTCTCCCTTGTTTCATTATGGAGTTCATCCATGATGTGGTACATTAGCCTTTCCTTGGAGAACCCATGGCCTGTGCATTTGTTTAACAAAGAGTAATATCTTTCTAAGGCCATGTCCAAGGGTTCATGTTGCACTTGTTTCCACTCTTGGATTTGTTTCCTCAAGGCTGACACTCTTGCATAGGTTTGGTATCTTTCAGTGAAGAGTTCTACCATTGTTGGTCAACGTCAAATTGATTTTGGTTTTAAGGACCTATAACATACTTTTTCTTGGCCAACGAGTGTCATAGGGAAGAAATTAAGTTTTTGTCACCTGTTATCAATATTGTTCCATACACAGGCATCATGGAAGGCTTGTAAATGATGTTGTGAATCTAAATCATAGCCTCTTGAAAACTTAGAAAAGTTGTTTAAATCAAGCCTGGGTAGACAACTTTCCTTACAATGCCTAAGAGATATTTGAACAACCTCTTGTATATGCATTAGGCTCTTAGTGGTTAATAGGGGTTCATCATCACTAGGTAGGTTATGAGTTTGTGAGTTGGGATGATGTTGTCTTTTGTTATGTACATAGGAGATCCCTGCATAAGATTGAGTACTCCAAAATTTGTCTTCATCATCATATAATTTGTTGGTTCTCAAATGAATTGCCTTACTAGTTGTTGCGTTATCATACTCTTGTGAGAGAGACATTGTTATGAATTTGTGTATGACTTATTTGCAATTACTTTCTTTCTAAAATGTATATTGTCAAGGCTTCATTACAACAATCTTGGATGATGTAACTAATCTAAATAACTAGCACCATCCCCAGAAATGACGTCAATGATGAGTGGTGAGGTACCCCTACACTCAACCATACGAATATGAGCATTCACGCATGATCTGGTCAAACTCCATAGATGGAATAGCTATGGTATATAGATAGTTACAGGTTGATCATAGTTTGCTGTCTTCCCATCTAAACTAGTATTTACTCAGTCACGTATGGTTTATTCTAGAGTGAGGTGAATGATGTGATCCTAAACTAGTGCTACTCCTAGAGACAATGGAAAATAATCTTGATTAACTAATAGCCAATAAGAAATGAAGTCTAAGCTAGCCTAAGTGTGATGAGAATCCATCCTTAATCATCTATACGCATCTTGGACCTTATGTACTACTTCTAGGATTACCAAGCGCACATTACTTAAGCACTCCTAAATACGCTACTGGGTTACCACATAGTTACACTTCAATGTTCATGATTAATTTGTACTCATTCCGCATTTAACAACAAGAATGATAAATGATGATAAGAAATATTAACTAAGAAAACAATAAATAACAATAATAATTAAACAATTAAAAACTAAGTAAATGCTACAATGTCCAAGTACGTCACACTTGAATTAAGGTTCCATACAATTACAATCATCACACTACAGGCATGCACTAGGGAAAGAATTGAAATGAATTGAAAACTGACAAAAAAGATCCTACAGTTACACTTACTTTTTTTTCCTATGTGCTTGAATGCATATTTATAGGCTTACACAAGAATCACAATATTGTGTATTCGATATCGTTATCTAAGCTACGATATCATGTACCCAATATCGAGGATCCGATATCGGGGCTTGACAAAACATGATTTATCAAAGTTTTTTTGTGAGGTAATACCAATTGATTGTGATGATGTAATCCTTGGCAGACCTTCGAATTCTAATAATGGTGCTATATTTAATGATGCCAAAAATGTATGGTCATTGGCTAGAGACAATGGAATCCATGAAATGATTCCAATGATAACTAAAAAAGTGAGAATTGGTCCCTAATAAATGTATCCTTAATTCTCTTGGAGGAGAGAGAATACATTAAAGAATTTGAGAAGGTAGGAATTAGTTTTGTTATGGTGTTTGCAACTACTTAATCCATAGTTGAGTAATATGATCTTCAAGAAGTAGTTAAAGAATTGACAAAGCATGTTCTTAATGTCTTCAAGAGAAAACTTAAGAGATTTCCATCAATGAGGAATGTCTAATTCCAAACTGACTTCATTCTAGAAGCATTTCAAATTAGAGAGCATATTGGATAGTACCAAATCAAAGTGCTAAACCTTAAAAGTAAGTGGAAGAGATACTTGCAAGTGGGTTTGTGAGGAAATCAATCTCTTTATGTGTAGTTCCAATGATGCTTATCCCAAATAAAGAAAGTTAAGAAGGGAGGATGTGTATTAACTTAAGGGTAGTGAATAGGATTATAATAAGTTATCATGTTTCTATTTCAAGAATGGATAATATTCTTGATGCCCTTAAACATGTTGAAATTTTATTAAAATTGATTTGAAAAGTTGATGGTGAGACATGAGAGTTTCCAATGCCCAACCATATGATCTACAAGTGTCATGAGAGATTGTGTCTTAATCTATGGACTAAACTAGTGGAATTCCTAAATAGTTAATTGTTAATTCATAGGTCACTATCTTCCTAGTTATACTCATAGTGGCCTTTAATGTGTATGATTAGGTAAAACACATGCACATGATGTTGATGTTGTTGTGACTATTTTTAAAATAATATTAAAATATAAAAATTTAATATAATAAATTCAAAGAACAATAAGTAAATCCAAAACTAGCCTACGTTATGAGTATCTATTCATGATTTACTATACACATCTTGAACTTATGTGATCATCATTGGGTTACCAAGGGTTCATTTTAAGGCATACCAAGTGAGAGAATTACTAGGATTACCAAACAATAACATGTTTATGCTTGAAATTAGTTGTATTTATTTGGCCATGTTCTAATGTGTATAGAAATATATATTATTATGTCTATTTACTCTATGTTCTAATGTGTATAGAAATGTAAAATCAATTGTATGTTAAAGTGTTATAATGGAAGGAAATACTTTTAATCTTTATTATTATCATGCAAGATGTTTAGGTACGATACACTTAAATAAAGAATTCATATCATTACTTCAAGTCACGTTGTAGGCACTCACTAACTATCACTTAAGACTATAAAAATAAAGCGCAAGGGATTTGCTATTTATGCAGTACTTGTTGTCATTAATGCAATAGGTGGGTTCATCTTTATAGGCATTTATGATTATTGTGTTGATGTAGTTATGCTAACACAGATGTGTAGATGCATTGATGTAGTTATTGTGCTTGGAAAATTTGATTGTTGGTAAAATAAAAAATTCTAGGTGGAATAGCCTAACCTTGAATCCCAAGGGCCTATGAGAAACAAGATCCAGGGTGCCTTGGATGGTCTAGCCAATCACCTAGGGACTTAGAAAGTATAAACAAGAAAAGAAAAATAAAATTGTAGATTTGAATAAAAGTAATCATAGAATTAAACTTGGATAAAATCTGCACTATGAATGAACTAGAAAACTTTATTAAAATAGAAAAAATGCTTAATAGATTATGTGCCTAAATGCACCAGAAGCTTGTTTGAATGGATCTTGGAGCTTTTTGGAGCTGGTAGGTTGCATTCTGTAGTCAAACTCCACGATCTAGGTACTCTCCAATCCTAATCGTTAAAAGCCTCTTGCTAGTTTTTTATTGAATCTATAACTTTTGGGTTTAAGTGGTGTGTGTGGTGACCAAAATCGTCGGTGCAAGGCTGGAATGAAACGAGCACCGAAAGATATGCGGGCAAGCACAGTCGACCCTGCCTCCGCTTGAGGGCAAGCTGGAACGGATGAAGGCAGAGTGCCTTGAATGGTCTGCACGCAGATCAAACAAGGACTTCCCTGAGCGCCGCCGAAGCGTTATACGCTGGGTTATACGTAAACGGAGCGTAACAGTGGAACAGGCGCAGAGCGTGAGCATAAGGGATGTAAACAGAGTAGGGCGTAAACAACGTAAACAAGAATAGGCACAGCGTAAGCGTATAGAGACGTGGACAGCGTGAACAGCGTGTATAGATGTAGGGCTTAAACAAACGTAGACAGTGAACAGTGGGCGTAAACGGGCAAAGACAGAGCGGTGACGTAAGCGGACGTGGGCGAAGCGTGGGCCAAATTGACGTAAAACTGTAAAAGAACTTACAACCAGCGTAAACAATGGGCGTCCACAGACGGAAACGGAGCGCGGGGCGCGAACGTAAACAGCCGTAAATGAAGCGCGGGCCAAATTAACGTAAAACTGCAAAAGAACTTACAACAAGCGTAAATAATGGATTATAGAGTTAAAATGTTGTGCACCGGTCTAACGCAGTTGTGTAGGGACACAAGGCGGACGTAAAGCCCCGGTTGACGCAGGGACGCAGCTGGCTGACACGGTAGGCGGAGCGCGGATTGTGCTCGGCGTAAAAGACTTCCAGCGTAAGCGTAAGCGTAAGGGGGTTTCTGCAGCGTAATTGCTTTCGGTCAGCTCCGGTAAATTTTTGCGGACCTGGTAAATGCGGAAAACTGGGCTATTTATAGGGGTAGGGTTACCGGGAAAATCGGACTGGGCGACACGTGGCGTATAGGCCGGGCGTTACAATTTAGAAACATGGTATACGCTGGGCGTATACGCTACATCAGGCCAGCGTGTACGCTGGGCGTATACGCTGGACTTGCTGAGTGAATTCGGATGGATGCTGGCGTATACGCTGGGGCGTATACGCTGATGGATGCCGGCGTACACGCTGATAGATGCCGGCGTACACGCTGGGGCGTATACGCTGATGAATGTTGGGCGTATACGCCGAAGGGTGTCCACTTGCTTCAATCCTTGCTCTTCGGTGTAATCTTCATGCTGCCATTGGAGATCTTGTCGTTGAGCGTGTGCATCTGCCGTACTCGGGCGTGTACGTCGGAGAGCCGGGCGTAGACGCTGGGCGTATACGTTGGCGCAACACTTGGTAAAAACCAGGTGTTTCAATTCTCAAAATTGCCCTGTGTGACTTCAAACGTAGCCAAAGTCGCCTGTGGGTCATGGGGATCTGCTTCTTATCAAACAGATGCTAAACTCAAAGATTTTTGTGGTGTTTCAGTGTGAACAATGGTGTTTGACTTTGGTAGTAATGGGACTATGTTGAGAGTCTTGGATGCTCAAGTAAATGCCAATTACTTCAAAATTCTTTCTGAAAATGGGTTTTTGATGCTCAAGGTTGCTATGGTGGTATGGTTGAAAAAATGTGTTAGAATCAAATGAAGTGTTCAAGTTTGGCTTTTATTGGCTTTGGAATTGTAGAATTTATGCTACAAATTTCTAGCATAATTGCTAAGAGATTGATGCCATTTTTAGGTGTGTAGGCCATAATTCCCAATGTAGTTGACCATTTATGACAAGTTTTGACACCCAAGGGCCATCAAATCCACACCAGATAATAAAAATAGTATATAGACTTTTGTGACTACGTTGGCTTCACCTCAACTATGTTGGCCTTGAAGAGCTACACTGGCATTATTAAAATTTGTTGGGAAATGTGGTGACTATGTTGGCCATGTGAATATTGTTGAAGATCTAAGATGACTATGCTAGTTGTGCTGTAACTATTAGGAATTGTAACAACTACAATGAGAATTGTTTGGAAATTGAAAATTCAACACCACCAACATTGTCCTTGCAATATCCATGTTGGGTTTTGTTACAACTGCACTAGAAATTATTGGACAATGGAAAACCCAACACCGCTGTAGGTGGTTCCAGCGTAGTTAAGTCTATACCCCTATAAAAACCCATGAAAATTCCAAATTTGGTAGTCCCCAAGGCATTTTTAGCCCTTCCAAGCCCATATATAGACATAATCTCACTTTTTCAACTTGGGAAGTGAGGTAGTAATACTTTATAAGGAATTTTTCATCCCCCAAAAAGTTAAAGTATGCAAGATTGTAGTTCATGGGCCACAAACCTTACATTTACAATAAGATCTTACCTCAAGCTAGGTGGTGAAGGTTACAACTTACAACATGTGTTTTCTTGGTAGTGTTTTATTGATCCCTCTTTGTTAATGTTTGGAGGATTGACCTAAGAGACATCGACAAAGAATAAAAAACACCATTGCGAGCCCATCATCAATGTTTCCTCTCCACACTTAATCCTATAGTGTCGAACCATGCCAAAGAGTGCTTTGTTATACTGGGATAAGGTTATGATGAGGTGATAAAAGTTATGTGTTATATTTGATCATCAAGAAATGGTCATGAGAATTCCATAGGTTGACATCATGGCTACAATATGGCACATGTTGAATAATCAATTAAGGCTTTGTGATTCATGCTTTGAAGTGTTGGTCACTTGGTAATATTTTTGAGGAACTAGCACCTTACTCCAAGGTTTCTTTGGTCTTTAGGATGCTTCCTTTTCATGTTTGGAGCCATTGGTTTGTCTTTTAGTCCTATGACCATTTGGCTTTTGGTAATTTGCTTTCCCATTATTTTTAAGGAATGAAACCCTCATTGGGTTTCATTGCCAAGGCTAGGTTCGATTTGGTTTTCCCATTGAATGAGATGTATTACATCCAACAAACTTCATGGTGGAGCGTGATGAAAGGGATATCAAATGGCCACAATGCATGAGTGTCAAACAGAAGTTACCATTGTCATTTAAGACAAGGAAGGTAATAATTATACTATGGGTTTGAACTTAAGGAGAGGTAATAGGAGTGAAGTGGAATAGGCACTCTTGGTATGGTAGGATAAACTCACTAAATCTTGTTTATCGAGGTCACATGGTGACTTGCTTATGTAATGAGTTACACTTTTGTAATGACTCTAGGCTTCATCCTACCAGTAGAACTCCAAGAGAACAACAAAACAAGACAAAGAAACCATGTTGTCACAATACAATACATAGGGTTATATGAAAGAACTAGAAAACCAGGCCATCATAGGTCATGATCTTTACACCTAAAATGGATCTACATTTTGTAGTACAAATGTTATAAAGTTTTTTAGTTCATTTGTTATGCAAAAATATGTAGAGAAAAGAGTGCTAGCTCACTTGTTATTGGTTACTATGGTCATGGATATGGATGTTGGTACCTGCTAAGAATGTGTTATATGTAATAAGGTTTTAGATAGATATGATTGACCAAATTGGCCAATTCATTCTCATCCATGTTTGCCACTCTAAAGGCTCCATTGCCATGGGCCTTGGTGATTAAGAAAGATCCTTCCTAGTTGGTTGAGAACTTATCTGCATGCTTGTGGATAACCATGAGGACCAAGTCTTCCTTCTTGATCTTCCATTTGTTTAGGTTATGGTAATGTTGTTGTTTCTACCTCTCCTGGTACCACTCAATGTGAGCAAGCATTCATACTCATTACTCCTCCACTAAGTCTAGGTCCATGGTATGCAACTCCTTGTTTTTTTCATCATTGATGAAGTCCGAGCAAGCCACTCGGAGTGATGGGACCTACAATTCAACAAGAAAACTAGCTTTAGAACCATAAACTAGGTTATATGTAGTTATACTAGTTGTGGTCTGATAGATCATTTGGTAAGCTGACAGTGCGTGGATAAGTCACTCATGCCACTTGTGTCTGCTATTATTCAACATCTTTTTTAGTAAGTTTATGATGGCCTTGTTGTTGGCTTCAAATTGCCCATTGTCTTGAGGGTAGTACGGTGACGAAAAGGAGTGTTTAATGCCTAGGTCTTGACAAAAGGATTTCATTTCTTGGCTACTAAATTATGGTCCATTATCCATGACTATGGTCATAGGTATGCCAAAATGGGCTACAATGTTGTCAAGTATAAATCTACAAACTTGTTGAGATGTTGTCTTCCTTAGGGGAATAGCTTCAACCCACTTTGTGAAGTATTTGGTTATGATGATGATGAAGCTATGCCCTACGAAGGACTTAGGCATTATAGGTCCAATGATATCCAACCCCCATCATTAAAATGGCCAAATTATCTAAGTAGTGTGTAACTTGGTTGGTGTTGCATGTTTTAGGTTACTATGCCATTAACAAGTGTCACAGATCTAGATGTTTTATAGGCAATCATTTTTCATATAAGGCTAGTAATAGCCTAGTAACCTAATCTTAGTAGCCATGGCTCTAGGTCCTCTATGTTCTCCACATACACCCTCATGGACTTCCTCAATGACTATGCAGGCTTTGGTTTTTCCCAAGCACACTAATAATATGCCATCATAGAAGCATTGACATAATGTGTTTTCATCTACGATGACATACTATTTTGATATTTTATGTATAATATCCTTCTGAGAAGTAGGCAGGCCTTGCGGAGATTCACCTTGCATGAGGTAAAACTTTATATTGTCATACCATGCCCTTGGAGGGGTGGTATTGATGAAGGTTACAAAGTTATCCTTAGTGTTTTGCATGATGGGAATAGCATAGTTCATGGTTAAGGTAGGTAACTTACTAGACACATTAGGCATCACATTGAGAGCTAAGGTTGCAATGACATTAGCTAGTGTGTTTTTGGTTCAAGGTACATGTTGGATATCAATGTTTGTGAATTGTTGCATTAGCTTCTTCCCTACATCATAATAAGGTTGCAAATGTTTTTCCTTACATGCATAAACCTCTGTTACTTAGTTAACCATAAGTTGTGAATCATATTTAATCATTAGGTTCTTGATTCCTTGGCATGGGCTACCATCATTAGCTTGATCAATCCTTCATACTCCACTACATTGTTGGTATAAGGGAATTTGAAATAGTAATCAAAGGGTTGGATTTCATCAAATAGGAGTGTTATGATGGCAACAACACTCGCCCCATGGGTAGTTGAGGCTTTGTCAAAGTGCATAATTGCCTCGTAGCCCTCAAGTACTTGGTTAATAATGTTGACATGCTCATTAGGGAATTCAGGGTCTATGGCTACAACATCTTCTATTAGTGAGACAATAAGTTGTGTGGCTATTACTTGGCCTTTTGTTGATGCTTGAGAGATGTAATGAAGGTCAAATTTGGCTGCTATGGATTTCCAATGGGCGATATGACTACTCATAGATATTGATCGTTATGGCCCTAAGTACATTATTCTTGAAGATGACATTGACATGGCTCTTAAAGAGGTAGTATCTCCACTTCTTCAGTGATAAGACTAGGGCTAGACGATACTTCTCTACCTTGATATATTGGGTTTCATAAGCGATCAATGCATGGATTAGGTAGTATATGGGAAGTTGTGCTCCATCATGTCATTTCTAATAGAGCAGAGAGGTAATGGACATGTCAAAGATAGTAAGGTAGATGTAAAAAGGCTTATCCTCTTATGTGGGATAGACCTTTGGTAATTATGCCAACTCTTACTTGAGGTTTTTAAAGGCTTCTTGGAATTGAGCTGTCCACTCATAGTGAACTCCTTTCTTAAGCAAGTGTTGTATTAGTTGTAACTTATTCATAAGTCTAGTTATAAACATATAGATAGATTACAATCTACCTTACAATCCCTAAAGCTCCTTAAGGTTGGTTGGTGCTGCCAAGTTGGATATGGCCTTAACCTTATCAGGATTGACACATATTCCTACTTTAGATACTACAAAGCCAAGCATCTTACCAATTTTGATGCCAAAGACATACTTCTTCAGGTTAAGCTTAATTTCATACTTGAGACATCGTTTCAACATGAGGTCAAGGTCATGTGCATGGTCATTGCCCATTTTGGATTTGATGGCTATATCTTCCACATAGTCATTAAGTAATCCTAGCATATACGCACTAAAGATATACATCATGGGTTGTTGATAACTGGCTCCTGCATTCTTAAGGCCAAAATGCATCATAGTATAATAAAAGGTATCCCAAGGGTTCATGAAGGTGGTACTAAGTTGATGTTTTGGGTTAATCCTCATTTGGTTATATCCTGAGAACCCATCCATGAAGGATAGCAAGGCATGTCCAGTCATAGTATTAATAAGTTGGTCAATACTAGGCAAAGGGAAGTCATCTTTGATGATTGTCTTATTCAGGTCTCAGAAATCAATCCATATACACATACTCTCATTTTTCTTAGGGACTACCACTATGTTAGTGTTGGCAACTATTTGGGATTTCCAACATTCCTTCAAACTTGGTTTAGGTGCTTGTTGGTCTCTAGGAACACCAAGGCCTAGATACCTGCAAATAAACTCAGTGGTTATAGAGCAAACTAAATGTAAATGTGTAGTTGCTATTGTGATTGTTGAAATGGTTGGATTTGTATATGAAACTGTAATTGGCTATTGTAATAGAAATTTAGCTAACCTTGTCCAACACTGTGAGTCATTAAAAATTCCTATTTTTTCAAGTCACTTAGTCTATATAGTCCTTATAGTCTATTACTTGAAACAAATCAAACTTCACAAAGATGCTTAAGCACAATTTTACCAAAATCTACTCTTAATTTCCCCTAAAGAGAAAGTTCCACAAGAAAACTAGAAATAGAGCAAGATTCAATGGATTTATAAAAAGAAAAGAAAAGAAAGGATGATTTGCATGAAATCTCAAACATTTAAGTGAGATATAATGACATGAGAAAACATTTTACAATAAAGCTATTGCAATTCAATCTAAATATTATGAATTGTCCAAACTCTCTAAGCTCAACAAGCAATTTCATAAAAGGTAACTTAGTACAAAATTTTATTTGGTTGGTTAATAATTGTCAAGAATTGCAAAAAATAGAGCTTGCAAAAAAAATTTGACAATTTCAAGATTGAAATATTAAGGCAATAAAATTTTAAAAAAATTGAAGCTATTTTAGTTATCTCAAAGTATCAAAGATTTTCTAGATCCTCTAGACTCAAACAGAAAATTTCATTAAGACATTACTATTAAATTTCTCAAGATGCTTTTCTAAGATGACATAAGCACGTATATGGCAAACCTAATAGAAGTCTAGATTGCCAAAAAAAAATGGAAAGACAAAATGGAAAGAAAGTAGCCGAATTGGTGCAATTAGCACCATCACCTAAGCAAGCAAGACAAAATGGAAAGAAAAGAACTCACAGGATTAAAAAAAAGTAGCCAAATTTGTGCAATTAGCAAGCAATGCCTTACAAAAAATCTTCAATAATTCTTCTTGATGTCCCCTTCTCCCCAAAATCCTCCCCTTGAAACCTTTTTTTGTGGCTTCTAGGAAATTGTAACATCATGAAAAATCAAAGTGAGTTACAACATTATGAGGGTTTAATTATAACTACCATACGAAGTTGTAACTTCTATAAGAAGTTGTTATAGAAATACAAGTTTTCCAAGTGCCTGGTAGTTACAACGACCCCTTTTTTTAATATTTTGATGCCATAGTATTTGTCTGTTACAATGTGAAACCATAAAATTACTTGTTCTACATTAAGTTTTCTATGGTTTTTCCTTAAATAGTGGACGCCACCATAGATAACACATGGCAAACCAATGCCAGAAGCATTTTCAACAAAAGCATGCATTCTACTCCACCTGGCCTCATGCTCTGCTTTTGATACCAGATTTCTAGGAACAACAGATAGAACATTCAATCCTCAACAATGAGGGGCTATGTTAGTTTGCCCCTAAATGCTCTCAAATTCTTTTCTATTTTATGCATCCAAGAAAATCCTGAATCTCGAATAATCTCAAAGATTACTACTGCTGCCTCAGATTGAAAATAGCCACAACACCCAGTTGTACCTGTAGAAGAATCCGTGGAGGTAGCATAATCCAGCTGCATTTGGTTCAGTCGGATTAATTGCTGAGGAGGATTTTGGGAAAAGTCTTCTAGCAATTTTGCTTCATTTTTTTCATTTTTTAAAGGTCTGTGAGCGCTATGCCCCGATTGAAATCTACTTGCCAATATGCTGAAAACTTGTGTGAAACCTTGCATTCTTGAAAACACAGGTGACGCGCCCTATGCATGCTTTTATTCATAATAATCCCCAACCATTTCGAAGGCATAGGAATTGACACAAAATACGAGATCTTATGATCGAGTTTCAAGAAGAATCCCTGCAGTAAATTTCTAGTTTTTTTGTTTAGGATTCTGCCTCAGTTATACTTATATGACTATGGCAGATTTTACAAAATGAAACTTGTTGATCTTTGCTTGAGGTTGGACTTGGAATGTTGACGTTGAGAGCTATTGAATCATCAAGGTTTTTTTACTCAAACCTTAGCACTATAGCTTGATCCAAAACCATTGAGCTCTTTGGTGGATGAGACAATGAACTTTGTAGGTTCTTATGATATGTCCGCAGAGCCATGGATGGTTTAACTTCCTTCCAGCAATGCAAAACCATGTTAGCCTTCATTACATGTGTGCACATCATACCAGATTTAAACCATGCACAATCACAAATAGAAAATTTAGATCCAGGATTCCACCAATGTGCAATGGCAAACTATCACTTTAGCCAACCACATTTACCATATTTAAATTTTAATCAGTCAAAGGAACATCAGTGTCAGAATGTACTGGGTCTTGCGCCATGAGGTAGAAGCCATTTCTTTATCACTAATATATTCAAAGAAGTCAAGCACATTTTAAAATAGGTCAAATTAATAGTATGAATGCATAACAATTGAGAGTTTATGCATCAACCAATCCAGTTGAAGTTGAAGTGGTAAGCTTTTATGACTATAGATGTTTCTAGGCTTGCTATAAGGAATGTCTGCATTGCCTTGATCCAAAATTTTAGGTTTGGCAACCAATTCTCTCTAAAGTAATTCAAGAAGCCTTTATGATCTACAAAATCTTGTACGAACCCATAAAAACCATTCATCACATTCAAATTTCTGCAAGCATTATCCATAAGGTCACCCAGTTACTTCAACATTTCTTTTCGAATCTCCACATTGGCACACTTCTTTATTACATTGGTGGGTGATAAAAAAAACCCCCTTTCAGTCATAAAGCCTACCCCATTAAATGGTCTAAATGTGACAATAGTTGGACATCCATTCTATGTAATTCGCAACTCTAATGAAACTAGCTTGGTATAATTTTGTGATTTCATTGCGAATTGCCAAGGCTAAATCTGGCCTAATCTTGCAAAATTTTTGCTTAATTGGTCTAATGTTAAGCTTGGTATGATGTTATGTTGCACTAGGCATGGGTCAAAACCTGGCATATCTTCATATGACCAGGCAAAGGCCTTAATGTTGTTCTGGAGGATATTAGTGATGTCTTGATCCTATTGAGGTTCTAGTGAGGAACTTAATTTTAGTGTTTTCTCCTCACCATTGTGTGTCATGATAGGAACCTCAACTAGAGAGTCCTTAGTGATATTTCTAGCCTCAAGGTCAAGGGTTTTAACTAGGTTTTCAGGCCACTCTATAAGTTTCTTTGTCAAGGCTGTGTGGTTGATTGGACTCTCAAGCTCATGATCCAGGTAATTAAGGTTGATACATTGTTCAACATCACTATGAGGTCCACTTAGACTCAAAGGCCCATTGAATCACTCCCAGGTGCCCATACTTTAATCTTGCATATCAATCATAAGTACATTAAATGAAACCTATATGATAAAATGAGTAAACAATGCCAAAATAAAGTAAAATAATCTAGTAATAGCCAAAATACATCAAGCTAAAGGCCAAACAAGGTTTGAACAAGGCCACTTAAAGGTTACCAGAGGTGGGTGAAGACAAATAAGGTGAACCAAAGGCTAAATAAGGTCAAATGAATGCCAAATGATAATAGAATGGACTCAAATGAAGACTAAATGATGATCAAACTCCATCCAATGATGTCAATTAAGGGAATATGTGATCAACAGAGGTCATATAAGGGGATTTAAGAATGGACAAGATGCATTGAAAGCTAAAGAGCATGCAAGCAGGCTAAATTAGGCTAAACTGTAGTCAATTGAGGCCACATGATGGTCAAGCACCATTAAATAAGGTTGAACAATGCTAAAACATGGTCAACAAAGGTCATAGGGGATAGGATAAGGTAGATGGGTTAAACCAAAAGGTTGACGATCATGACATAGAGCCACATGGTAGCCAAATGATACCAAATGGGGTTAAATGGAGCCCAAATGATGATCAAATGGAGTTAAATGACAACTTAACAATGGTCAAGCATCCTCAAAAGATGTCAAACAAGGCTAAAACATAGCCAA
This sequence comes from Gnetum montanum, assembly GCA_015680685.1. NCBI lineage: Eukaryota > Viridiplantae > Streptophyta > Gnetopsida > Gnetales > Gnetaceae > Gnetum > Gnetum montanum. The sequence continues at coordinate 76,643 of MNCI01026824.1, forward strand.
TCAATATCATAAAGGTCAAAACAAAGTGGACAAGGTAGACCCAAGGCCCATTAACATGGAAAATAGCTAAATGATAGCCAAATAATGATAATTGATATCAAATGAGACTCAAATGATGGTCAAATCCTATCAAATGATCCTCTAAAGGGTAAAACAAGGGCACATTGATGTCCAATGAAGTAAATTATTGTCAAACCCAGTTCTCTAAGGCCAGAAGATGCCAAATGATAGAGACATTTGATGGAATAAAGCCAAATGATATTAAGATGATGAAAATGAAGCCAAATGACATCAAATGATAGGGAAATGAAGGTCAATAGTGCATATAAATGTCAAACTAAGTTAAAATACAATGAAACAAGGCCAAAAGGATCAAGACAAGAAACATATGATAGAACATTATTGATATTGGTCAATCAGGGTTAGATTTTGCTAATTTTAGGCCTTAGTTGTGGAGCTTTTAGTGTGTTTTGTTGTGTGTCAATCATTAAGTAAAATGAAGTCAAAGGTTGTTTGCACATATGATGAGCTAAAGAGGACAAGGAATGAAATGTTTAGATCTTAAAGGAGGAGGTCATCTACATGGTCTTCAAACGATCATGCAAGAATTCCAAAAATGTGGACAAGGACTTGGTATTATACAAGCAAAGTTGGCATCATTAAAGCATGTGGAAGATCAAGACTATGAACAAGGAACGATGAATTCAAAGGATGAAGAAAGTAAACAAAGATGTATTCAAGAAATAGAAGATGACTTGGCAAAATTGAAGGCTTAATAGGCAAAGATGTCTCTGAGATACAAAAGATGTCTTTCTTTAGGCAAACACATCTTCATCACATAAAGACATATTTATAGAATGCAAACCAAGATCAAAAAGACATTTTCCATAAGACAAAGACATCTTCCAAGAATGGGAATTTCAAAAAACATCTTTCACTAAACAAATATGTCTTCCTAGAATTGAAGGCAAATTTAGAGAGATGTCTCAAGCACAAAGAAGACATCTCCCCTGATTGTTAATGACTATTGGTTAAGATATGTTAGTTTGGAGGTTATTTTTAGTTTTTAATGGTTCATCCTTTCCCAACTATGCTAGGACTACATTGGCTAGCATAGTCCTAGCCATCCCCAACGTAGTTTAAATGTGGGAGTGGGAATTTTTCCATTTTTCCTTGGTTTCCTTGGGTTTTAGGCTTACCAAAGGCTTTAGGGTTCAAGGTGTGTCATCTTGGAGGCTATTTTTGGATTTTGGTGTTCATTTCTTATTCAACTATATTGGGACTACATTGGCTAGTGTAGTTGAGGTCTTCCATAGTGTAGTCTATGCAAGGAAAATTATTTTGATGCTTTTTGGCCAATTTTGTGGAATTTTGAAGCTACTGGAGGTTTTGGTTAGGGTTTGGTGCATGGTTTGACAATTTTTGAGTCAACTGGGAGTTTGGCTGATGGTAGAAGACATTATTCCACTTGTGACTACACTGGCTAGTGTAGTTAGGTTGCTGGCCAACATAGTTACTATAAGTAGTAGGTTTTATTTTAAGTTTTGGCCTTTCTTGGTGTCTAGGTTCTAGCAATGCCAACACTTGGTTTTCCATTTTGAGCATAAGGTTTCATTGCATGTATGGATGGTTGAAAGGTGGGTTTTGGTAGTATTTGTGGTTTGGAATCCATTTCAAAATTTTTGGATGGTTAAACCCTAGTGTAGTCATCATGGAGAAGCTAAAAAGAAAAGTGTTTTAGGATTTCCATTAGCTTATTAGGGAGGCACCTAGTGGGCCCCATGCAAAGTTTGAATTTTAATTGAATTAATTCCCCACTCATCCAACATAGTCCCATTTTCTAATTGCTATCATTAAGTTAAGTGAGAATTGGATGAGAGTTTGGAAAGCTAGGGTCTTATTAGGGAGTGCATAGGTTTGGGATTGGTTTCCAAATTCCAATTTTGCACAAATAATAATTCTCTCATCACGCTTAACCTATATCACCTAGCATCAAAGCTCTAATCCTGTTCTTTCCTCCACCACATCTATTCCCAACGTAGTCTAGCCTTTCTACCCTAAGGAGTAGGCATAGTTACTACAAGAGGCTCCATAAGTATGAAGGTTTTCTCAATTTTGATGCTACTTGTTCAAGATGTCAAAGAGGAGGGTTGCAACCATGAAAAATCAAGCCTTGGAGGAGGCTAAAGCTATCGCTAAAGGCCTCTCCAACATGTCACAACCCTTCATTGGTGAAGGTTCTTTTGCCATCACTCATAGGTACACAATTTCTAACCATTCCATAAGAAGTTTTGCTTGGGTATTTGTTAAAATTGAATTTTATAAAATTTCTACATTATATCTAGCTTGTGTTAATGAGGTTTCAATGTTACTTAGATTTTGGGATTGGTCTACACTGTGTTATAAATTTTGTTTTAATGAATTCAATATGTTTTTTGCTCTTTTTCCTCCAAAAAGAAACACTAATTTTTGTATTTTTTGTATGAAAAAGGCTTAGAAATATTAATTTTTATGGCCATAGAATTATTTCCTACTATTTTCTAGTCTAATTGATTTTTGAACCCTTGAATTTTAACCTATGGGTTTTTAATTTTTAGCCATTTTTCATGTCACTTTGGTATCTATTAATCTTAGAACGGTTAATAAATTTTGTGTTTTCAAGTTTTGGATTTTTATTTTATTGTTTAATGGTTCAAATGATTCTAGAATCACTGAATTTAGATTTGTGGTTAATTTTTGGTGGATTTTTTTGTGAGTTGGTGCAAAGTGAGGTTTTTGGCTTTCATAGTTTTGTTCATGTTATTTTTGCATTTTCTTTTAAAAAATGGTTAGAAGTTTTTTGGTTTTCAGGTTTTGGTTTTTAGTTTGGGGTTTGATGGTTCAAAAATTTGTAGAAGTATTGAATTTGGATCTATGGTTAGTTTTCTATGATTTTTTTTGTAGATTAGTGTATGCTAAAATTTTTCGATTTTTATGGCTTTATCCCTGTGAAAGTGGATAACATAGACACTTGGAAATTTTTTCCAGCAAATGTCCTAGGTTCTTTGGGATTCTCTAAGGTGTTGGGAAGCATTTGGAATTGGTTTTATTAGTTTGAAAAATAATTTTGATATTTTTCATCTGTGATCTTTTATGGCCATTTTCTCCAGTTTCATGTTGTTGTGCAATTTTTGGTTGAATTTGGTTATGGTTTTATAATGTTGCAACATTTTTTCCAGACTTGAGATTGTAGCATAGATGCCCAATTTTGTTTAATTTCATCTATACTTAGTCCCTAATCTTAGAAAATATTTTTTAGTTATAAATTGTCATTTCCATTTCAGTGTAGATAATCTTGTATAGTTGTAGTTTTCAGTGCTATAAAACTTTAGTGTGATGGTGTGGTCACACTTAGCCTCTTGCATAGTGGCCATCATAGTAGAAATCTTGTTGCCCTAATCTTCCAACTTGGTCATCAAATTCATTGAAGATGATCCTAAAACACATGTCAAGGGTGAAGTACTTAATGGCATGTATACAAAAGGCACTTGTAAGCCATCCAAGATTTGGGATATGCCCAAGTTCAACTTGTATAATGCTAACAACACTTTGCTAGTTAGTCATTGCATTAACATGTTGTTTCAGAACCCTCTTGTCACTATCTACTATGTGGAAGGGTAAGCATGGCTTTAAGTTTTTTTTTTTTGCTCATCTTATTTATTAGTTACTATGCTACTTGGTTCTAACGGTTTTCTTTACTTGAATTGGTCTACTTGCAAGTATAGGATGGATGACAAAGGATTTATCAAGAGTGACTAGCTTTTTCCCTTGGCCCAAACAACATTGGGGGTTTTTACCAAAAGCCCCATAGTGAGGCTTATAGTAGTAGAACAACCCAAAGGTAACTTGGGCCAACATACCACATGTTATTCCTTGGTTTATGAAAGGTGTGTAGCCAATTGGAAAACACATGGTTGATGGGGCAAATATGATCTTTCATGCATACCCCTTGAGGTCTCCAAGCCACCTTCTTCTAGCAAAGTAAGAATTTTTATTTTTTGTTACATTTTTTTCTATGTTATGTTAATGTTTTCATGGCCACATAGTTATGGGTTATTTAGGCTTTAAGTGTTTAAATGGTTTCATAGATATGGTTGTAGATTTGTCTTTAATTGGTCATAGTTGGTATATTTTGGTTCTATGAAATATGCCTATGCCTAAGCTAATTAGCCTCTTATTATATTGCATAGGCTACCTCCTCCTCCACCATCACATTGATCATTTTAGGACACTCTAGGGAGATTTTTATCCTCAAGTACAATGAGGTGGATTCTGTGTAGTGGTGGTTGGCCAATAGGCACCTAGAGACATCCAAGCAGACATTATTGATGTAGGTTTTCTTAACTTCTTCAAGGCTCCTAGCCCAACCATTCCTACTCCTAAGATGGTGAACATCATCGATTGCTTTGACAAAGGAGTGAATAAGTTCATCACCTTGGTTCATGATGTGCCTATCATCTTGGCCACCAATGAGTCCACATTTAATGACCTCTTTGGTATTCCTCATGAGGGCCTAAAGATCATCACTAAATTAGGTAAAGAGGTGAACCATGGGAAGGAGGTGGGATAGTGGTTAGACACTCATCATGGCGACAAGGGATTCTCTCTTAACCAATTAAAGTTTGGAAAGGCTAGAGAGGTATATACCTTGTTTTGCTTCTGGTCATTCTCTAAGTTGTTATCATAGGGTAAGATTATGGATGTTGAGTAAGCATGGACTATGAAGAAAGCTCTTTCATAGGGTGCTCAATTTAACAAGGCTAGTCATTTGGCTTCTGGGCTACGTGGAAAGATTCTTAAACTTTGGGACAACCTCACAAAAAAATGTCACATGCATTATGCATTCTTTGTGGAAAATTTGAGGAGGTTTGTGGTATTCTTGATGGTGAGGAAGGATGGGAAATGGGTAAGCAAAGATCCATCCCAACTTTCTAAGCCTTGGATAAAACATATTTATCACATCATGCAAGCTTAGGACCAACCAAAGGTTGTCAGGAAGTCACTGTTTATTAGCACTAAGGGACTTAGTGGTAGGCATTGTGTTTCCCCTAAAAGCATGGGGGTTGAGAACATTGAAAAGGATAAAACATTACATGCTAAAGCTAAAGGTGTACCTAGAACCAAATTGAAGAGGCCCATGGTTGAGGAAGTAGCCCCAACGATTGAGCAATCCTCTCAGAGGAGATTTTCTATTAGACTCAACTAGGCAGGTAATGTGGTTATAGGTAAGTTTTAGTTTTGTTTCATGTTTTTAGTTTTTATGTTTTACATCTTTTATATCTTTAGGCTATGTTTTTATTTTTTTAGGAAAAATGTGCTAAGTTATTCTACATTTTATTTTTGTTGCTCTTGTAGGCAAGCAACAAGAGTTGATGGCCTAAGTAGTAGTAGTAGAGGTGGAGCAAAAGCATTTAGAGGAGGAGCTCCTATAGCCACATGAGGATGAGGGGTTGTCCAATGTTTTATTGGATGATTTTGATGCTATTTTTGGCCCCTTACAGTTAGGTGAACCCCCTACTATCTCTTGAAATGCTGCTCCAGGTATATGTGCATTTTGTTTTATATATTTGAGCCTTTGTTCTTTTATGTTTACACTTGGTTTTAATCATTTATTGTTTGTTATGCTTGTTGTAGCTACTGAGCCTCAGCTTACTGCCTCAACCTCGATGTTTCACATGAAGCCATGGGTGGATACTCGTGATAAGAGGGAATTCATGCATGGGATGGCTAAGGACATGATCGATTAGTTGCAAAAGATTGCTCCTAATGTTGGTAAGAACTTAGCTTATCTTGCATTTTTTAGTTTTTGTAGTTGTATTATTTCAGTTATCTTGTTCTTTTCATTTTTTCTTGGTTATTTCATTTATTATTTTTTTGCATATGTCTTGTTGTGTTTTTTTTTAGTTCCTAAAATTAGATGGGATCCTAACTACCCTATTGAGATTGGCACCTTGCCCAACTTACCATCAGATGTAGAAAATGTTTCATAAAACTTGTATGAAAGTACCACTAAATGTGATTTTTCATGCTCCAAAACTTCATGGGAAACCCAATGTTCCAAGAAGTTCCCATGGGAATTATTTGTGATGTTGGAGAGGGAAAACAAGAAGCTGGTTGAGGCTAACAAAGATCTCAAAGATTGCAAGGAATTTGTGGAGGCCTAGGTGGCCAATAGGAGTTCCTTGTGAACTAAATAAATTGAATGGGCATAGTACTAGAATGCCATTCATGGCAAGGTTGCCCTTGCTAGAGAGGTTGCTGAGCAGAAGCTTTAGATGGACTTACTAGTGCATAAGGCTAGGGAGTAACAGGATTACTGTGCATGGGTCCTTAAGTGGGTTCATGTACAAAAAAACCATAAAAATAAGTACAAGGGTAAACATGAAGCCTATCTTAAGTGGTTGAAGGATGAGTCCATTGAATGGTGCAAGTTAGAGTTGTTCATTAAGGGGATTCAAGTAGAGAGTGATTTCAAGTTATTTGAAAGCTCTTTGATAGTGGCTGATTTTCCATCTCACTAGATCACTACTGCTTATGAGGAGATGACTATCACTACACTTTCGTGGAAGCCACCTTCATGGACTAAGATTGATTAGAGCAACACCCTAATAAGTGTTAATCTTGGGGATGTGGATTGGGTCCTTATGACTATGGATCAAATCCTCCATTGTTTGGATGTTGATATTTGAAGCCTTCCTTGAGAATATGTTACTAGAGAGCACTCCTAGGTTTGCTTATTTTATTTTGTTTTAGAATGTTTTAATTTAACTTAGTTTATAGTTTTGTGTTATATTGTGTTGATTATTGATTACACTTATGTTATTGTGGTACAGGTACTAGGTGATGCCAATGACCTAAGTGGTGAAGATTGAAGTGCTCCTCAACTCCCTCCAATAGCTCTTTAGTACCATCATTTGGTTATTATCTTTGGTTATCTCTACTTGTTATGAGGTTGATCATGTTATTGTGACATTGTGGCTAGTGTTAGCCTTTATTTACTAAGAGATGTTTTATTCTTTCATGTGTTATTTAAACTTTTGTCACATCATGTAACAAACATTTAGGCTATTACTATTTTTTAAAAATTTTAATTTCATTTATATGTTTCGATACTTAAGGTTTTATTCATGTTATATGTTATATATTTTCATTCATGTTATAGCACTATATTGGTTAAATATGTAAAATAGCTATAATGTAAACTAGGTTGTAAATGGTAATAAGAGGTTTGGGAGTTTTAGGCCATGGTGGGCTATGTGATTTGCCAATTTTAGGCCATGGTAGGTCCCACTTTTCCAATTTTAGGCCATGGTGGATCCTGTGTTTTGTCAATTTTAGGCCATCGAAGGCCCCATGTTTTCATAGGGTTTAGGCCATGGCGGGCCCCACATTCTGCAAAGGAAATTTTCATCATTTTTACATTTTAAATTTTTTATGACTTTTTAAGTTTTAAAGTTTTAATGGTATTTTTCATGTTTCATGTTTGAAATAAAAGCATAAAAGTTAAATTGTAAATGAAAAAAATCTTATTCTATACATGAAGTAAAGTTAAATAATGTAAAATAAAGTTAAGGAAAATGATGCATGCAAATAATGTTTAAACTAGGCTAAGAAGGCTATAGGAAAAGAAGGATACATGGTTATAGGTGCAAGGATAAGTGAATTAGAGGGGGAATATGTTAATTGCACAAGTGTTTCCTAATCTTTGAAAGATTAGCAAAGGTATATGGTCTACTTTGCCTAATTTTGTATTCCCCATTTCCCTCATTAACAAAGTTGAAGGGGAACTCTTTCCATGGTGCATTCATAGGTCCATCATTGTTAATTTTGGCCTCTCCTGCTCTATCAAGCATATCAACTTTGTGGTTAACACTAGGAGCTTCTTCCTGAAACTCCACTTTGGATCCTTGTTCAATGTCAAGATTATTGATTACTAAAGGAACCACATTATCTCCATGGATGATTGTTTTACCTCCCTCATAATGTAGGTGAATTTCTTGGTGAATGGATGAGGAAATAGCTCATAATTAATTATGGGACGTGATATCGCATGGGTCGCGATATCGTGTACGCGATATCACATCCTTCCTTGCGATATCGCGTACGCGATATTGCATCCCATCGTCAATTCTATAAATAAGAGGCGGCTCTCTTTTGTTTCTTCATCTAGATCTAGACCTTAGCCAAACTCTTGCCATTTTTCCATTCCAGAGTTAGAATAATTTCCATGTGCCCACAATAGGAGTCCCAAAGTGAATGGATCTTTATTCGAGCAATTCTGTACTTGAGCACACAATTGTGTATGGAAATAAAGACAAACTTTTGGATAAACCTTGTAGTGCATGGACTAAGCTAAATATGAATTTAATTATTGTTAATTGTTTAAATTATTTCTTAAGGACTTAATCTCTCTCAACCCTCAACTCTCATAGTTAAGTGCATTCAGTACGACCGCTTCGAGCATGTGCGTTAAGCTTGGTAATCCCAGTAACGAATAGCATTTGGTAATCCCAACAGCATTGCATTGGTTCAGGGTGTAAAATGGAAAGTCGGAACAAATACTGATGCTAGGATGATTAAGGCTTGGTTAGTTAAAGTTAGTTACTTAGTCTCTTCACCCTTCTTTTAGCATAGGCGATAAAAACATAAAAGATATAAAAATCACATGCCTCAAGCTTACTTAACCATACAACTGTGACAATTACAAGTAAGCTTGGGAGGAAAATGATTGATTAACCTTAGGTGTTCCATAAGGTGTGTAGGCACTTAGTCTGCGGAGTTCGACTGGATCACATGTGTAAGACTCATATTCATATGGTTGAGTGTAGGGGTACCTCGCCACTCATCATTGGTGCCATTGCCAGGG